>SJYX01003750.1:2994-64670 GCA_006410675.1 Oreotragus oreotragus | reverse complement strand
GGAAAAACCATAGCCTTGACTAGATGGACCTTTGTTAGCAAAGTAATGTCTCTGCTTTTCAATATGCTATCTAGGTTGGTCATAACTTTTGATATACATATATCCCCTCCCTTTTGAACCTCCTTCCCATCTCCCTCCCCATCCCACCCCTCTAGGTTGATACAGAGCCCCTGTTTGAGTTTCCTAAGCCATACGACAATTTCCCATTGGCTATCTATTTTACATATGGTAATGTAAGTTTCCATGTTACTCTTTCCATACATCTCACCCTCTTCTCCCCTCTCCTCATGTCCATAAATCTTTTCTCTATGTCTGTTTCTCCATTGCTGCCCTGTAAATAAACCCTTCAATACCGTTTTTCTATATTCCATATATATGCATTAGAATATGATATTTATCTTTCTCTTTCTGACTTACTTCACTCTGTATAATAGGTTCTAAGTTCATCCACCTCTTTAGAACTGACTCAAAATGCATTCTTTTTTATGGTTGAGTAATATTCCATTGTGTTTATGTACCACAACTTCTTTATCCATTCATCTGTTGATGAACATCTAGGTTGCTTCCATGTTCTAGCTATTGTAAATAGTGCTGCAATGAACAATGGGATACATCTGTCTTTTTCAGTTTTGGTTTCCTCAGGGTATATGCCTAAGAGTGGGATTGCTGGGTCATATGGTGGTTTTATTCTTAGTTTTTAAAGGAATCTCCATACCATCTTCCATAGTGGCTGTATCAGTTTACATTCGCACCAACAGTGCAAGAGTGTTCCCTTTTCTCCACACCCTGTCCAGCATTTATTGTTTGTAGACCTTTTGATGAGGGCCATTCTGACTGGTGTGCGGTAGTATCTCATTGTAATTTTGATTTGCCTTTCTCTAATAATGAGCGGTGTCGAGCAACTTTTTATGTGTTAGCCATCTGTATGTCTTCTTTGGAGAAATGTCTGTTTAGGTTTTTTTGAGAAATTTAAGTTTTTAAATGCTTTTTTAAGGGAAGAAGAAAGGTCTAAAATCATTGTTCTGAAGTTCCATCTTAAGAAGGCTGGAAATGAAAAGCAAAGCAAAATGAAAATACATACAAGGAAAGAAATAAGAGCAGAAGTTGGTGACATTGAAACACACACACACACACACACACACACAACAGTATAGAAAGTTAACAAAGCCAAAACCCAGAGGGAAAGAGGCTGAGTGGTCTGGGGATGCCAAATGTGAGGACTACAGGTCTGAGGGGGTTGAATGCCCCTCAGTGTTGCCACGTCTGTGTAGAAACAACCATCATGGGGGTCCTGTTGACACTGTCATTTTGCCTCAGTACAAACAGTGTTGGAAGGCAGGTATTATTTTAATACCATTTGAAATTTTAAAACGTTAGCATAATCTTATGTTGTGCCTGTCACTTTTCTATGCTTCCATTATCTCTTTCTGCTATTTAGCACCCTTCAAACCTTTTTCTTTATTTCTCGCCACCGTTGCCTTTGCTGGCTCACAGCAATATACAGTACAGTCCTATGGAGATTTTATTCAGGACCTGAAGGGCTGGGCTTGCTCTTAATAGAAGGTCTCCAGGAGAACTATCTTTGGAAGAGAGGGCTCCCTATTCTCGCTTCAGTTTAACATGTTGAAATCTGCAAATGCCATGCACACTTGTAAGAATGTCAGTTACAATTTAATCTATAGGAAATGACCATCTGATCAATAAACTTTTGCTTATAATTTCCATTTGAGTTGGGATTTTTTTGTTTGTTTGTTTTTTCCCCTTTTAAGTGACATTCACAAAACTCCGCAAAACTTTAGATATGTTATACATAAGCAATAGAATTTTATTCTTATGCTGTTTGACCATAACATTCTTTAGCTCCATTGTGACTTTTCATTTTTTTCCTTCATGCAAGCAGAATAAGAAAAAATATGTGTACATATTAAATGAGATTTGATGAAAACTAGAAAATATAGAACATTGTCATATAGCAATTTGTGATGTATATAGATTAGGCGACACCATAGATCAAATACTATCCTCTGAAACATAACTCTATTCAATAAACAATTCTCATCACAGATGATCTGTATTCTATCCATAAATATCAACATTGGAAGGTAAAACAGAAAGAAGGTGCGCTTGAGTCAGACAAACTTGGCTTCAGGTACTAGCTGTGCACCTAGTGTTTCTATAATCTTACTTCCCTTTGTTGCTGCTGTTCAGTCGCTAAATCGGGTCTGACTCTTTGTGACCCCGGGAACTGCAGCACGCCAGGCTTCCCTGTCCTTCACTGTCTCCCAGAGTCTGCTCAAACTCATGTGCCTCGGTGATGCCATCTAACCAGCTCATCCTGTCGCCCGCTTCTCCACCTGCCCTCAATCTTCCCCAGCATCAGGGTCTCTTCCAATGAGCTGGCTCTTTGCATCAGGTGGCCAAAGTACTGGACCTTATCCCTTAATGGGTTTGAATGTCAGTTTTCCTACCTCCAGGGCTGCAGTGTGCTGTGAAAAGTCCTGAAACACAGGGAATCCTCTGTTTTCTTACCTCCTTGACCTACAACAGTATCTACCTATAATGCAAATAATTAAGAGGTTTCTGCTTTTTCGGAGAGCGAGCACAGCAGGGTGAAAAGAACAGAGCCTTTGAAGTTGCGCAAAACCAACCTTAGTCTCCTTTGTCACTCCTTGGTCACTGGTGACTTCAGGCAAATTAATTAACTTCTTTGAGTTTCCATTTCCACATACACGAAAGAAAAAGTAGACTGTCTGCAGACACAGGAAAATCACATGAGTTATGATATGTAAACATCTAGCACAGTGCCTGGCGTAATAAGTGCTCATTTAAGAGTAGCTGCAGCTATGAATATATTATTTTTGTGCTTTTAAGGTTTTCTATTTCTTTTTTAAAGATACATTCCATTTTAATGATCAAAGCCCTCAGGATTACAATCAGTGCTGCTAGAGCTCAGAACAATTTCTGGTTCAAATACTGGATACTTAATTTGATCTCTGCCTCTGTTTATGGGGCTAGAGAAGAAATCTCATTGTTCCACACACTGCAAGTAGAAAGATGCTCATGAACTCAGTGGAGCTTATTTTTTTATGACTCCAGGAATGTAATCTTTATGATTGATGAGTGGTTTTTTTTTAAGATTTTTAAAGTACCATCAAAGAATTCATATCTCACATTATTGATTTTTATTTTTTACTTGGCTATTTTTCAGTGCAACGTATTAATAGTATATGATCATGGAGGTAAAGAGCAGTATTCATTTGATAAAAAACTTCTTCAGCTTAATTTTCTTGTTGCTAGTGGCAACCAACAAAAAAATATATCTAAAATGACAGGCAACAACCACAGTGATTAGAGTCTGTGTTTTTATCTTTCCCCAGTTGTAATTTTAAAATAGCCTCTCCAGCGCTTATGGTCATAAAAATGATTACTATATACACCACTTTAGACATATTGACAAACCACCAACCTAAACAACCCTACTGCACTAATGAACCTTTTCCCAGAGCTTAAAGTCAACTTCAGGCCACATGTGCTGTTACTACCCTAAATGGCTGTAAGGAAGGTGATATTGTGTATATTATTGAATTATATTCCAAAGTAAATTTTAACTGGTATGTCTTAGATCAGCATAATATTATGCATAGCAGTAGTATTTACACAGTTTTTCTCTTTTTGAAAACAATATCACTTCCTAAACACACACACAGTGTGTATCTATTTAAGAATTAGATGGTTTTCATATAGACATATACTAAAATCATTCAAGGAACTTAAAAATACATCCTTGGCAGAGCTGTTCATAATACAGTGAAATTCTATGAGATTACTTTCCAAAGACAAAAGAACATTGAAACAGGAACAGGAAACTAAGAACTTTATAGAAGCGTGCTCCACCTTTGGGATGTGTTTGCTGGCTATTCCAAAACTGAACCTGATATCCAGGAACACACTAGAACGGCATGTGACCTTAGTGTTTAATAAAGGCCATTCTTCCCATGTCATCTTCCTCATTTGTAAGCCAGTAGAACCTTCTAGCTCAGGATTTGATCTCTACATGCCGTGAGGCTATTTGTCTGACTCCTGACATACTGCATTCACTTGGACAGGAGTTCCAGAGGGGTGGCCATGATCAGACTTACAATAAGACTTCAGCTGGTTGAGGAGCTTTTTTGATGAATATCATGTATGCTAATATGCATTTCTTGAGGCCAAGAAAATGTTTCCATACCCTCTGTGTTAAAGGGTAGGATTTCTTAGGAGGGATACTGTAGACTTTTGGGAATGGATCTGGGAGCAAAGTATTGTCTTAGTCAGCTGGGAATTAATGAAGCCAGGACTCCCAGCGAGGGAAGGCCCTCAGCAGCCAGATTTGATACCAGAAGTCAGTGCAGAGAGAGCCTCTCTGAGCTGAGCAAGGTGAGAGGTCAGGGGAGGAAGCCAAGATGAGGCTTAAGAAGATCAAAAACATTTTGTCTACTTCATAAAACTTCTTTGGGCTGGCACTCAAAACAGTTTCTAGTGAATTTTTTTAAAAGTTCTCGCCTAGCCAAAATCACAAAATTAAAGAAACAGTTTCCCATTTGCTTTTCTTCTAAATCTGTACAACATTGCAGCACTCTGCTGTCTCCTTGCTTAAATTTGCCACAAGCATGAAGATCTGAGTTTCCAGGCTTTGAGTCCAGGTTGGCTCTGAGTGAAGATTGCCATGGTGCAGGTTACTAAACTAAAGAAGGGATGACTAAACTGTTAAATGCTTACCTCTGCTTGCCTTCTCCATCAGCGTTCAAACTGAAAATGAATTAGAACCCTCCTAAAAGATGATCGATCCTTCAAAGAAAAACTATGACAAACCTAGACGGTCTATTAAAAAGCAGCAATATCACTTTGCTGACAAAGGGCTGTATAGTCAAAGCTATGGTTTTTCCAGGAGTCATGTATGGATGTGAGGACTGGAATATCTGAGCGCCGAAGAATTGATGCTTTAGAACTGTGGTGTTGGAGAAGACTCTTGAGAGTCCCTTGGACAACAAGGAGACCAAAACAGTCAATCCTAAAGGAATCAATCCTGAATATTCATTAGAAGGACTGATACTGAAGCTGAAGCTCCAGTACTTTGGACACCTGATACAAAGAGCTGACATGTTGGAAAAGATCCTGATGCTAAGAAAGATTGAGGGCAGAGAAGAAGAGGGCAACAGAGGATGAGATGGTTGTGTGGCATCATAGACTCATTGGACATGAATTTGAACAAACTCTGGGAGATTGTGAAGGACAGGGAAGCCTGTTGTACTGCATTCCATGGGGTCACAAAATTCAGACAATACTTAGTGACTCAACAACAGCAGTTCTCTAGGGCTCCCAGTATGTATGTTTTGTTGTTTAGTTGCTGAATCATGTCTGACTCTTTTGTGATCCCATGGACTGTAGCCTGCCAGGCTCCTCTATCCACGAGATTCTCCAGGCAAGAATACTAGAGTGGGTTGCCATTTCCTTCTCCAGGGGATCTTCTCAACCCAGGGATCAAACCCATGTCTCCTACATTGGCAGACGTATTCTTTACCACTGACCCACCTGTGGAAATACTATTTATTAACCAGAAGACAGGTTTGCTTCTGGGAAGAAGAATTTGGCTCCAATCTTGACCATCAGGCATTCATTCATTTATTGACCATGTGCACTATACAGCAATTTCTACTGCACTGGGGTGTCTTGTGGATGTATTAATAGCAAAATTCCTGGTAGACTGAGAGCGTATGAGAATATGTCCTCTAACTCAGTCATTAATTCAATTATTTTTCTTTGTTGTTCCTGCTGTTCAGTCACTCGGTCATGTCCAACTCTTTGCGACCCCATGGACTGCAGCGTACCAGGCTTCCCTGTCCTTCACCATCTCCCAGAGTTTGTTCAAACTCATGTCGGTTGAGTCGGTGATGCCATCCAACCATCTTGTCCTCTGTTGTCCCCTTCTCCTCTTTTTTTTTTCTTATATTTATTTTAAATATTTTCTCTTTGTGCTTGGGACATCCACTCTCACTGTATTGTTTGGGTTTTCTCAACTTGTTTCAGTCAGTAGGGGATGATGGAAGCTCCAGATCTAGAAGCAGGGGTTTCCATTGAGGAGTTGGTGGACTGTGGAGTTTGGTCTTTTTTTTTTCCTTTTTCTTTTTAACAGAATATGAAAAATGCTCTTTAAAATAACTTGAGTCCATTGGCACAGAATGGAAAATAAGTAAATAGTGGCCTCAAGCAATTCAGATTTTTGAGCATATAAACACCTGACAAGCCGAAATAGTAATTTATGAAATTAAAGCTATATCTCCCTGGGAAACTGATGGCAAAGATGCTTAAAGACCAGAGGATATTTGAAGGAGGAAGAATTTTTGAAGCTTCATGACAGCAGGGACTATATTTTTCTTACTAATCTTTCTCACCTTGCATAAAATCAACACTGAATAATTTTGTTGAATGAATGAATGAATGAATGTTTATTTTCTATTTGTGTTGCTGTCTCTCCCTCTCTCTCTAGACCCTGCTTCTCTAGAGCCTATATTTATGTATGCAACAAATATTTATTAACTGCCAACTTTCTGTTAGGTACTATGGTAGATTAAGAGTATTTAAAAATGGATAAAACTTGAGGCTTACCCCCCAAAAGACCTCAGTCCACTCTTGTAATCCTTAGGTTTATTGAGCAATGCTGCTTATCTTTACCCCTTTTTCATCTCCTTCCTATTACATTTTTAATTAAGTTTTATTTTATACTGGATTATAGTTGATTTACAATGTTGTGTTAGTTTCAGGTGTACAGCAAAGTGATTCAGTTGTACTTTTTCAGATTCTCTTCCCATGTAGGTTATCACAGACTATTGAGTAGAGTTCCCTGTGACATACAATAGGTCCCTGTTTATTTTTTATTTTGTTTATAATAGTGTGTATATGTTAATCCCAAACTCCTTTTATCCCTCCCCCAACCTTTTCTCTTTGGTAACCATAAATTTATTTTTGAAGTCCATCAGTCTATTTTTGTTTTGTAAATAAGTGCAGTTTTTGGATCCCACACATTTGTCTAAACTTTTTTTTTTCAGTTAAAAAATTGTAATTACTTACAAGGCTTCCTAACATTTCTCCTCTCAATAGTTCTCATTTTGAAGAACATTTCTGCAAAATGTTTTGAATCTTGAGCAATCCTAGTGTTTTTGTGAACTTGCTAAATTAGATTTACTTCTTTCCTTCCTTCCCTCTCTCCCTTCCTTCTTTCTTTCCACATTGATTTTCTCTACGTATAAATTGTGCACTAATTCTTTCAAAGTTTTTATTACAATGTGATTCCCAAGTGTTTGGGACCAGAGTTTTGAAAGCTTAATGACCTTGTTGTAGGGTAAGGGAGTTAGAGAAGGCGAGGTTTGGAAAAAGAATGAGGCTGGCACTTACAGGAACAGATCACCTTTAATGAGGTGAGAAGGGGCAGCAGTCAGATTAGTGAGCTGCTGCACTAACCCAGCTTCCCTGGTGGCTCGGAGGTTAAAGTGTCTGCCTGCAATGCGGGAGACCTGGCTTCGATCCCTGGGTCGGGAAGATCCCCTGGAGAAGGAAATGGCAACCCACTCCAGTATTCTCGCCTGGAGAATCCCATGGACAGAGGAGCCTGGTGGGCTACAGTCCACGGGGTTGCAAAGAGTCTGAACACGACTGAGCGACTTCATTTCATAGGTGGAAATCTACTGTCTTAGGCGGCCTGTTTTCTCCAAGGTTGTTCAGATTAGTTATCTCTTAAACGGCTAGGGCAAGGAATTCTGGTGATCAGCCAGAGGCTGGGACTGGCTGGGAGCTGGGCATAATCAACCTTAATGTCCATTTTTTTTCTTCCCATGAGAGAGTTCTTTGTTTTGCATAGTATGGTGGGGGGGAGGGGAGTTTTAACTCTAGGCTATTTTGAGCCGTGCAACTTTCCTTCATTCCAGACCCTAACGAATATATATAAAAAGAGAAAGAGAGGTGGGCATCGTTAATGTTCAGGGCTTCTTCGTGCTGATAAATGAGGGTCAGGGGTGTGTGGTCTGGGAGGAAGGAAGTCTAAGGCCTGTAGTTTTGATTTTCTATTCTAGCCATCAGGGTCTCGAGCAAAAGAACAGTCTTGACTTGGTCTCGGGAAAGGGCTCAGATTCGGTCTTGGAGGAATCCCTGGAAAAGATTAAACAAACAAGGCCCAAAGGTGAGTAGGTGATAAAAATGAATGGTCCGAGAAGGGGTAAAAGTTATATAAGGTTCTCTGTAGCCACAGGGTGGAGATGTAATCTTCAACGTGTTCAAACTGGGATCCTTGAAGACTCGAGACCCAAATATCTGCCAGAAGTTGTTCCAGGACTAATTGCCGCCGTGAAACTGACAGGCTCATCTGTAGCCAGTTGGGGCTGATGGAAGCCATGAGAACTTTAGAGCTGTAGGGCCTGTGTGAGAAACTTGGTAAGTATTAGTCTGGCAAGCATTTTCATCATTGGGCTGCACAACCTTTTTTTAGATGAGTGTTGTGTACCCAAGCGGTGATTTCTTTTAATTTTGCAGTGGTGGGGGTCAGCAGAATTACCATGTAGGGACCTTACCATTTTGGGGTTAGATCTGAGTGGGGCTGAATTGTCGTGTAGACTTTGTCTCCTATTTGAAAGGATGGGTATGGAAGACTGGGATGTGGTCGAGGGAGTAAGTCATCCATATGTTGCCAAAGGGCAGCTCGTATCTGGGCAAGTAAAGGAAAAGGAAGGAGGATGGCAGTTTGGGACTGACCCGGGAGAGGCCACAACCTAAAGGTACTATGGGCCTCGCATACATGGCCTTGAATGGCCTGATATTTAAGGGTTATTTTTTGGTAAGGCCTGGACCTTTCAGAGGACTAAAGGGAGGGGTTTAGTCCGGTCTTGGTGAAGTTCAGCTGTTAATTTGCTCAGAGTCACTTTTAGGACTCAGCTGGCTCTCTCAGCCTTACGAGAAGACCGGGGATGATAAGGAATGTGCAGCCTCCAAGGAACTTGAAGGGCTCATGCAATATTTTGTGTCATTTGGGATGTGAACTCGGGCCTGTTGTCAGACTGGAGGGAGGAAGGCATTCCAAATCTGGGGAGGATTTCAGTAAGAATAAGGTGAGCCACAGTAGAGGCTTGTTTGTTAGTAATCGGGAAAGCTTTGATCCATCCAAAAAATGTATCTTTGAAGACTAGGAGAAATTTAACCCTTTTTACAGGTGGCATGTGGGTGAAATCTACCTTCCAGTCTTCTGTGGGAAGATGTCTGCAGATTTGGTGGGTGGGTGAATATTAGAATTAGGATTTGTCCGCTGACAAATGGTACAAGTTTGGGTCAGATTATTTAAGTCATACCGACCTTCAGTTCGGTTCAGTTCAATTCAATTGCTCAGTAGTGTCCAACTCTTTGTGACCCCATGAATCGCAGCACGCCAGGCCTCCCTGTCCATCACCAACTCCCGGAGTTCACTCAGACTCACGTCCATCGAGTCAGTGATGCCATCCAGCCATCTCATCCTCTGTCGTCCCATTATCCTCCTACCCCCAATCCCTCCGAGCATCAGAGTCTTTTCCAATGAGTCAACTCTTGGCACGAAGTGGCCAAAGTACTGGAGTTTCAGCTTTAGCATCATTCCTTCCAAAGAATTCCCAGGGCTGATCTCCTTCAGAATGGACTCAGCTCAATAAAGTTCTGAAGGAAAGCCTTAAGTTCTTTTGCAGAGGGGTGGAAAAGGGAATGTAAATATGAAAGTAATGTGCAGATGTTAGGCTTGTCAGCTTGGGCTATAGTAAAGACAGGACTAACAGAGGTGGCTTGCCACTTTGCTTCACTTTCACTTTTCTCTTTCATGCATTGGAGAAGGAAATGGCAACCCACTCCAGTATTCTTGCCTGGAGAATCCCAGGGATGGGGGAGCCTGGTGGGCTGCCATCTATGGGGTCACACAGAGTGGGACACGACNAGACTGAGCGACTTCACTTTCACTTTTCTCTTTCATGCATTGGAGAAGGAAATGGCAACCCACTCCAGTATTCTTGCCTGGAGAATCCCAGGGATGGGGGAGCCTGGTGGGCTGCCATCTATGGGGTCACACAGAGTCCGACACGACTGAAGTGACTTAGCAGCAGCAGCAGCAGGGTCAAAGCTTGTGTAAGAGCTACCAGTTCAGCCTGTTTTGAGGATGTATGAGCTAGGAGTGTGGGTGACTTGATAAGGCAAGGGGGGATAGCTTTGTCAGGCTGTCCCTGGACTATGGTGTATCCAGCCCCAAATGGGGCTTGTTTCTGGGCAGTGGCATCTATGAACCAGGATGGGACTGTGGGGTCAGTAAGGGGCTGATTGATTATATGTTCAAAGGGATTAAGTGTCGTATCTAAGGTCTGAACACAGTCATGAGATAGGTGTCCTATTTCTGGATCTGGTGTAGGGAATAATCTAGCAGGATTAAGAGGTTTACTAGGCATAGAGGAAAGAGATGGGTTGAGGAGGTGTGCATGGAGGATCTGTAGTCAAGCAGGGGGCAGAGAAAGGAAAGCCCGATGAGAGAGTAAATCTTTGACGGAACAAGGTGAGCATGCATTTAGAGGAGGATTTCGGGTTAGTTTGGGGCCTTCAGGTATTAAGAGGGTGGTTGCAGCTAAGGCCTGGAGACAAGGTGGCCACCCGAGCATGATGAGATCAAGTTGTTTAGGTAAGTAAGCTAGAGGGCCCCCTATGTCCCCTCATTTTGGGCACAGAATCCCTAAGGCATGTCCTTGTCAAGAATGTACAAAAAAGATAAAAGGCTTGGCATAATCAGGTAAGTAAAGAGAAGGGGCCTGTAGTAAGTGTTTGATAAGAGTCTGTATTGGGGTGTGGAGAGAGGTGGGGGCCAATAAGGGTTCATCTAAGTTTCCTCAAATAGCTTGCTAGACAGGTTTTGCATGGAGGGCAAAATTTGGGGCCCATATTCGGAAGACGTTTCATAGACCTAATAGAGGAACGAAGTTCCCTCTTGGTTTGGGGCCTGGGGGTCTGTGTCAAGGCTCGAAGTCTCTGAGCTGGAATTATTTGGATGTGGGAGTGAGAAGTAGTCCCATGTAATTGACAATGGTGGAAGCAATTTGTGCTTTGGAGAGCGAGACTCTGTGCCCCAGTTGCCTAGGGCATTTAATACTGTTGAGTGTGGACTAGGCGGTTATGGCAAGAGGAACTACGTAACAATAAATCATCTACATACTGGAGTAGAGCTTAGGTCTAAAGTTTGTAGGTCCATTTGAAGGGCTTGACCAAAAAAATGAAGGCTATCTCTGAACCCTTGTGGTAAAACGGTCCAAGATAATTGTTGAGATTGATATGTGTCTGGGCCTGTCCAGGTGAAGGCAAACAGGGGCTATGAAGAGTGGTGTAGAGGTATAGTAAAGAAAGCATCTTTGAGGTCCAATACCATGAAGTAGAGTCTGTCATGGGAAATATGCGAGAAAAGGGTATAGGGGTTAGTGAATATGGGATGTACGGGTATTATGGCCTCACTGATCTTGTGAAGATCTTGGACTAGACACCAGGAGTGGGGTCCCTTTTTGACTGCCAGTATAGGAGTATTATGAGGAGAACAGATAGGCCGCAAAAGGGCGACTTTGAGCAGTCGGGAGATTATTGGTTTAAGTCCTTGTCGGGATTCTGTGGTCAGGGTATACTGAGTTTGGGTTATTACCTGAGGGAGATTTTTAAGAAAAACCTGTACAGGGGAATGGTGTTGGGCTACCGATGGGGCTTCAGTGTCCCAGACCTGAGGATCTATCCAGGTAAGGTCAGGGGGGCAGGTTTTGGCAGTGAGGGCTGGCCAAGGGTTCGGGTGCCTTTTGGATGCAAAGAATTGATGTGGAATCTAAGAATGGGAGGTTTATAGAAATTTGTAGCTTAGCCAGAAGATCATGTCCCATCAATGCCATTGGGCATTCAGGAACTACTATAAAAGAATTTGTTAGTGTTGCCTTACCAAAGGAACAAAGGAAAGGAGGGGTTATTTGGGGATTAAAAAGGAACGCCTGAGACCCCTTCAGTGGCCACTTTTGAAGGTTGGAGAGGGCCCTTACAGGAGGTTAAAAGTGAAAAGGCCACTCCAGTGTCTATTAGGAACAAGACTTTGTGTCTGGCCATCGTACCAATTACCTGAAGCTCTGGGTCCATCTGTATGGGGTGGACTTGGGGTCTGGAGCTTGGGCTCTGTCACTGGAATAATTCAGACACAATTGGATCATCTCTCATCTCATCTGAGGAACCATGGTCTGGGGTGCCAGGGCCTCCCTTCAGTCTGGTTCCCAGCCCATTGTTTTTGGGCCTAGAGTGGACCCCGAGATTTGGTGGGGAGTGTCTGAGGACAATGCATTTTCTAGCGGCCCCATTGTTTGCCGGTGGGGCAGGGTTTGGTGGGTGGCTGGGGGTTTGGGCAAGACTTAGCCCAGTGTCCCGTTCGGTTACATCTGAAACAGGGGCCTGGAGGGTTAGGTCCCATACAGGTGGGCCGAGGTAGATGGGCCAAAGGGGTTGGATTTTTTTCTTGGATAGCTGCAGCGAATAAAGCATATTTGGCCTTTCTTTCCTTTTCTTTTTCTTTTTTCACATCTTCCTCCCTATTGTTGAAAAATTTTAAGGCTTTTTTCTAGGAGATCTTGCTGAAGCGTTTCAGGGCCCTTCTCTAACTGGTGTAGTTTTGGTGAATATCAAGGGCTGACTGGCTTATGAACTGGACGTGTAAGTATAGGAGCCTGACGGGGGTGAAAATATCTAGATTGATTAGTGTATTTCTGGACTGCCTCAGTAAGTTGTGAAAGAAATAGGGCAGGATTTTCATCTTTTTATTGAGTCACTTCCCTAATCTTATCATAGTTAACCTAAATGTGAGAGCTTTTCAGCATTCCTTCTAATAAACAGGTAATCATATGAGGCAGGTACTAGATCCCAGCATTGCCTGCTTGGTATGTCCACTGTGGCTCAGTTAAAGGGACTGCATCATAAGCCACCAGATTAGTCCTATCTTGGTTATGGAGCTGATCAGCATGAGTCTGGTCTGCCTGCCATATCCGTTCCTTTTCATCAGAGGTTAAAGTGCCATTTAGGATGCAATAAAGATCACTGGAGCCTCTTGATGAAAGTGAAAGAGGAGAGTGAAAAAGTTGGCTTAAAGCTCAACATTCAGAAAACGAAGATCATGGCATCTGGTCCCATCGCTTCATGGCAAATAGATGGGGAAACAGTGGAAAAAGTGTCAGACTTTATTTTTTGGAGTTCCAAAATCACTGCAGATGGTGATTGTAGCCATGAATTTAAAAGAGACTTACTCCTTGGAAGGAAAGTTATGACCAACCTAGATAGTATATTCAAAAGCAGAGACATTACTTTGCCAACAAAGGTCGTCTAGTCAAGGCTATAGTTTTTCCAGTGGTCATGTATGGATGTGAGAGTTGGACTGTGAAGAAAGCTGAGCATCAAAAAATTGATGGTTTTGAACTGTGGTGTTGGAGAAGACTCTTGAGAGTCCCTTGGACTGCAAGGAGATTCAACCAGTCCATCCTAAAGGAGATCAGTCCTGGGTGTTCTTCGGAAGGAATGATGCTAAAGCTGAAACTCCAGTACTTTGGCCACCTCATGTGAAGAGTTGACTCCTTGGAAAAGACTTTGATGCTGGGAGGGATTGGGGGCAGGAGGAGNGGCATCTGGTCCCATCGCTTCATGGCAAATAGATGGGGAAACAGTGGAAAAAGTGTCAGACTTTATTTTTTGGAGTTCCAAAATCACTGCAGATGGTGACTGTAGCCATGAATTTAAAAGAGACTTACTCCTTGGAAGGAAAGTTATGACCAACCTAGATAGTATATTCAAAAGCAGAGACATTACTTTGCCAACAAAGGTCGTCTAGTCAAGGCTATAGTTTTTCCAGTGGTCATGTATGGATGTGAGAGTTGGACTGTGAAGAAAGCTGAGCATCAAAAAATTGATGGTTTTGAACTGTGGTGTTGGAGAAGACTCTTGAGAGTCCCTTGGACTGCAAGGAGATTCAACCGGTCCATCCTAAAGGAGATCAGTCCTGGGTGTTCTTCGGAAGGAATGATGCTAAAGCTGAAACTCCAGTACTTTGGCCACCTCATGTGAAGAGTTGACTCCTTGGAAAAAACTTTGATGCTGGGAGGGATTGGGGGCAGGAGGAGAAGGGGACGACAGAGGTTGAGATGGCTGGATGGCATCACTGACTCGATGGATGTGAGTCTGAGTGAACTCCGGGAGTTGGTGATAGACAGGGAGGCCTGGCATGCTGTGATTCATGGGGTTGCAGAATCAGACACGACTGAGCCACTGAACTGAACTGAAGTGAAAGATCATTCCAAGTTATATGATATGCTTGTGTAAGGAGGAATTCTTTTCTATCTCTAGTAGGATTTTCTGAAAAAGATCCAGATTTTTCTTCAATCTGGCTCATATCAGAAATTGAGAAAGGCGCATGAACCCATGTAGGGCCCTCCAGTTCTGCTACCTCAGGGGAAACATGTTTGCTTGGGTCTTGGTCGGTAGAGGAGGGGTGGAAATCTCTTTTGGGGTTTTGGAGTCATCGCTTCCTGCTTTGAAGGAGGAATGACTAGAGGAGGGGGTCTCATCTCTGGAAGTTTCCTCTCCAGGGTGGTAGGGAGGAGGCTCATCTGCCGGCTCAAAATTGGGTGTTGAGGGCTTAAGGGGCCTTTTAAGGGCATTAGATTTTGATTCCTTTGTAATGGAGGGGGAGAGAGAGCAGAGGAGGATTTGATAGGATAGCTTCTAAGGTCCCAGAAGGTATGAATATAGGGGACTTCTGACCATTTGCCATTCCGTTTGAGGAAGTTAGTGAGATCTGATAAAATATTGAAAGCAAAAGTCCTGAACTCAGGCCAGCGGTTTTGGTTATCCAGTTTGTATTGAGGCCAAATTTGAGTGCAAAGTGACTCGAGTTTATGAACTTTGAGATCGGTCAAGAGTAAGGTTTGAGGTTTTGTTTTATGCAGGCCAAGGGAGAGTCCCACGGGATGGATTGGCTTGACCCATAGCAAATAGCTAGCAACTGTCCAGTTGAGAGAAAAGATCATCACCTGATCTTTCGACCAGGCAAAGAGAGAGAGAGAGACTGAAGGAGCAAGGGGTGTCCCCCAAGTACCTCCCCAGAGGGCCTTTTGGCTGGAGGGTTCCCTGGGAAACCAAAAGGACGATAGTCTATGGTGCTCTAGAGTACTGTCCGAGCTTATCTGGGCTACTGAGTCAGGAAAATTCGTGGTGGATGGAGGGAGGTCAAATGGCAAAAGGCCTCTGTCCTGGAGTTGGTCGGTTTCGTGGAAAAGAAAGTGTAGAGAAAAGAGGGAGAGAGAGACCAATATTCCTCGGGGTACATGGAAAACCAATAAAGCCCTTACACAGAACTTGTACTGCTCACGAAGGCACAGGGCGTCCTCTCGAGGAGGTCTTGGAAGCCNCTACCTGCAATGCAGGAGACCTGGGTTTGATTCCTGGATCAGGAAGATCCCCTGGAGAAGGAAATGGCAATCCACTCTAGTATCTTTGCCTGGAAAATCCCACAGACAGAGGAACTTGGTGGGCTACAGTCTACAGGGTTGCACGAGTCAGACATGACTTAGCGACTAAACCACCACCAAGAAATATGTGTCAGAAACCAACACAATATTATAAAACAATTATCTTTCAATTAAAAATAAATTTTTAAGAAAGACTTGAAGAAAAAATAGAATAGAAATGTATTAGTTGGAAACTAAGTGTCCATCAATGGAAGAATGCGTAAAGAAAAGAAAATGTTGTATACATACATATACCTCAATCAAATATAAGTCAGCCATAAAAGAAGAGGAGGTTTTGTTATTTGTGACAACATAGATGAGCTTTGAGGGCATTGCACTAAGTTAAATAAGTCAGGCAGAGAAAGACAAATACTGTATGGTCTCATTTATATGTGAAGTCTAAAATAAGAACAACCACAAAAACAAAACAAACAAATAAAAAAAACAATCTCATAGATACAGAGAACAACATTATTGTTAGTTACCAGAGGCGGGAGATCGGGGTGGAGGTGAGTGAAATGAGTGAAAGAGATCAAAAAGTACAAACTTTCAGTTATAAGATAATTCATGAGAATGTAATGTACAGTATTATGACTGTCATTAATAATACTGATATGTATGTTTGAAAGTTGAGAGTAGATCTTAAAAGTTCTCATCATAAGATAAAAATGTATATCTACATGTATTTATGGATGTTAATTAGACTTATTGCAGTGATCATTTTTCAAAATACACAAATATTGAGTCATTATGTTGTACACCTGAAACTAATAATAATAATGTTTTGTGTTAATTATATCTCAACAAAAAAACTGAGAATAGATTGCTTTAAAAACATAATAAATACACTGGAAAAAACTACAAAGAATTAATATCATCTAATACAAAACCATAATGTATATACTTGGAACATTGTGTCTTAGTTTAGTTACTCTATGTCAAGGAAAACAGAATAGAAACTTCCAGGAAAAGTTGCTGCTGCTGATGCTAAGTCACTTCAGTCGTGTCTGACTCTGTGTGACCCCATAGACGGCAGCCCACCACAGGTTTAAGTTGGTCACAAAGGGATTCTCAGAGAAGGTGATTTGAGCAGACACCTGAGAAGGTGAAGAGATGAGTCATCTAGAGACATCTAGGAGAAGAGCTAAGGCTGAGGTGAGTGCAAAGGCCCTGAGACCACTTCTCAGTTGCTGACTGAGAGACCCCAAGGCTGTCACAGGGCTGCAAAGGAGGAAGTAGGGAGCAGGTACTGGAGGATGAGGTCCCAGGGGGATGGGGCTCAGTTCAGGACTTCTCTGGGGCTCAGACGGTTAAGAATCCCCATGCAATGCAGGAGATTTGGGTTCGATTCTGAGTGGGAAAGATCCCCTGGTGGAGGGCATGACAATCCACTCCAGTGTTCTTGCCTAGAGAATCCCATGGACAGGAGCCCAGCAGGCTACAGTCCATGGGATCGTAGAGTCAGACACAACTGCGTGACTAACACGCATAAGCCCTTGAGGGCCGGGGTCAGTGGGTCAATGGCATGAGTTGCTCATCAGGGGCACTGGTACCTCTCCTGTGTTGAGAGTCGCCCACCAGGAGCAAAGATGAAGGAGGGGTGCCATGTAGGAAGGGCTTCAATTCAGGCAGCACTGAGGGTGACCCAGCTAGGGTGAGAGTGACAGAAGGCATTGAGAAATACTGGTTCTGGGTCTCTGTGGCTTACCATCTCTGCGATCCTGGGCGGGCCACTTGATGTCATTGAATTTTCGTTTTCTCTATGCTGAAGCAGAATTAATAAAACCTGCCTAGTCAGAAAGAGAAAAACAAACATTGTACATTAATGCATATATATGACATCTAGAAAGATGGTAGGAAGAACCTATTTGCAGGGCAGCAGTGGAGACAGCCACAGAGAACAGGCTTGTGTACATAGTAGGGGAACGAGAGGGTGGGGCGAATTGAAAGAGAGCATGGAAACATACATTACTGTATGTAAAATAGATAGCCAGTAGGAATTTGCTATTAAGAGGCAGGAAGTGCAAACCCACCAGGTGCTCTGTGACAGCCTAGAGGGGTGGGATGGGGTAGGAGGTGGGAGGGAGGTTCAGGAGGGAGGGAACATATGTATACCTACGGTTGATGCATGTTGATGTATGGCAGAAACCAACACAGTATTGTAAAGCAATTACCCTCGAATTAAAAATAAATTTAAAAAGAGAAACCCTGCTGCACAGGGTGGTTACAAGTTGTCAGCCGAGCATTGGCCTGGTTCTGGAGGGGCCCTGCCCTTATGTCGCTGGTGTGGGAGGTTCACGTGTCATTGCTTCCATCACGTCACAGAGAAAGGCGCTTATGTGGCTGAGGCTGCTGAAGCATGAAAACTTCCTGCTGCGCAGGCTCCTCCAGCACTGACGGCCGAGGAGACCTTTAGAAAAGTTCTAACCTGACCTTCTTGTGTCATTGATTTGGAAGCTGGGGCCCAAAGTGATGAGTTTTCCCATTTTCCACATAATTTGTCCAGCCGTATGTCACGTCTCACAGCCCCTGTGGATTTGTGAAGAGGCTGGTGACTTGTGGTCCAATGTGAAGAAAGTTGAATTATGGAGTGATAAATTAAAAAGAGTGCTCTATCTGTCTGTTGAACTCCCTTTAACTTTGGGTTCCTGGAGTTCAAAGTAATCCTAGAAAAGAAAGTAGGAGAAGGGTGGAAGAGAATAAAAGTTTGAGCTCTGGTTTGTAAGCAAGGAATACACAGCTGTTGGTGCAAGACTGAATCTCAGGAATTCCCTGCAGACGCTGGAGTGGGGCAGGTAAGTGCATTTGAGTGCTCTGAAGAGCGTGTGGAACTTGGAATTTGAAAAATGCTTTATTTACCCCTTAAAGACATCTACTTCTTGGAAGAAAAGTTATGACCAACCTAGGTAGCATATTGAAAAGCAGAGACATTACTTTGCCAACAAAGGTCCGTCTAGTCAAGGCTATGGTTTTTCCTGTGGTCATGTATGGATGTGAGAGTTGGACTGTGAAGAAGGCTGAGCACCGAAGAATTGATGCTTTTGAACTGTGGTGTTGGAGAAGACTCTTGAGAGTCCCTTGGACTGCAAGGAGATCCAACCAGTCCATTCTGAAGGAGATCAGCCCTGGGATTTCTTTGGAGGGAATGATGCTAANGGCTCCAAAATCACTGCAGATGGTGACTGCAGCCATGAAATTAAAAGACGCTTACTCCTTGGAAGAAAAGTTATGACCAACCTAGATAGTATATTCAAAAGCAGAGACATTACTTTGCCGACTAAGGTCCGCCTAGTCAAGGCTATGGTTTTTCCTGTGGTCATGTATGGATGTGAGAGTTGGACTGTGAAGAAGGCTGAGTGCCGAAGAATTGATGCTTTTGAACTGTGGTGTTGGAGAAGACTCTTGAGAGTCCCTTGGACTGCAAGGAGATCCAACCAGTCCATTCTGAAGGAGATGAACCCTGGGATTTCTTTGGAAGGAATGATGCTAAAGCTGAAACTCCAGTACTTTGGCCACCTCATGCGAAGAGTTGACTCATTGGAAAAGACTGATGCTGGGAGGGATTGGGGGCAGGAGGAGAAGGGGACGACTGAGGATGAGATGGCTGGATGGCATCATGGACTCGATGGACGTGAGTCTGAGTGAACTCCGGGAGATGGTGATGAAAAGAGAGGCCTGGCATGCTGCGATTCATGGGGTCGCAGAGTCGGACACGACTGAGCAACTGAACTGAACTGAACTTTCCTTTTCTTGTAGTGGGCTCTTTCTGCTGTAACACATGACCACAAATTTAGTGACTTGAAACCATATGGAGGTGAGAGTATGGAATGGGCCTCACAGGGCTAAAATCAAGTGTCATCTGGACTGTGTTCCTTTTAGAAACTCTAGGAGGGAATTCTTCCTTTGGCCTTTTTCTGACTCTAGAGGCTGCCTGCATTCTTTCAGCGGTGGCTCTTGCATCCTCAAAGCCAATCAGGTCTTTCTCATGCTCATCACTCTGACTTAGTTTCCCTCATTCTCTCTCCTTCTCTGACTCTTAAATTCTTGCATCCATCTTTCACTTATAAGCATATTTGTGGTTACATAGGACCCAGCTGGATAATACAGAATTATCTCCCCAGCTCAAGATCCTTAATTTAATCACATTTTTAAAATCTGTTTTGCCACGTGAGACAATATATTCACTGACCCCAGTATAAAGACATGGATATATTTTAAGGAGCTATTCTTCTGTTTCTTGTTCAGTTGCTAAGTCAGGTATGACTCTTTGTGACCCCATGGACTGCAGCATGCCAGGCCTCCCCGTGCTCCCACCATCTCCCAGAGTTCACTCAAGTTCATGTCCATCGAATCGGTGCTGCCATCTAACCATCTCATCCTCATTCTTCTGCTTATCGCACATCTCATATGCTCTTAAAAGATAAGATTCCTTTTCCCTTTTTGATTGAAAGTGTAGCTGCTTCTAACTCAGATTCTGACTCTCTCTCTAAGTCTTGGCCCAGGTGCTTAGCATAACTTCTCTGCCTTAAGTCCAGTAGAACAACACCTGATGTAATACTTTTACGGAAGAGTGTATTACATTATTCCAGCATTCTTTTCTGGAAAATTCCATGGACAGAGAAGAAGCCTCATGAGCCATAGTCCATGGGGTTGCAAAGAGTCAGGCATGGCTGAGCACACACACGATATTACCTTATAGATCAGGATGAATATACGTAGGTAATTCTTTATGAATTCTTTATGAATTCATTCTGGTCTATAATGTAATATACTCTTTCAGCCCCTGGGTTGGGAAGATCCTCTGGAGAAGGAACTGGCAACTCACTCCAGTATTTTTTCTTGGAAAATCCCATGGACAAAGGAGCCTGGTGGGCTACAATCCATGGTATTGCCAAGAGTCGGGCACGGCTTAGCAACTAAAGAGCAACAAACGCATGGGTGATATATATTTTTGTTTACTAAAATGAGCCTGACTCTGCAAATGTCACTTTACATTGTGGCAGTTCTACTACTTGTTTAATACAACTATATGGTTTTAGTGATGGTTTATGAACGCTATTTTGTGTGCTAGAATATTTTCTAGCTTTTGCTCCTGTGTCTTCGTACCTCATTTTCTTTTTCCCAAGCAAAGTAGAGAAAAATTTTACAGTATTCTCTTTGGAATAGAAGATAGGGACTTTAATCACTGAGATGTTGTAAACTCCCATTATCCCCTGATGTGACTACTAGACCAGAATAGTTTATAAGATACAATAAATCATCAATAAACATCATGGCATCTGCCAGTCCCTGTGTGTTCATAGGAACAAAATGTTACTCCTGTCCTTGAGGAAACCATACTTTACAAGAAAGAGCATATACAGAAGAGAGAATTAGCAGTCTGTGGGGTCAGTACTCATACCAGAAAATTAAATAATGGTGATCCAAATTTTGTTAGTAGATGACATTCAGACTTTAAACATGCAAGCAAAGATATTTCTTCAAGAGCTGGAGGTAAATGTCACTTGCTTAAGTTCATAATCGTAACAAAGAAGGTTGGCAATTACAACACAAGTCAAAATAAAATTTCCAGTTTGAAAAAATTTTAATTGCTTACATATTTCTTCTTAGTGTCATATTAAATTGGTGTTATTAATGAACAGAACATTAAACCTGGTATTTCAGAGATTAGAAAAGAAGTGAAAGCAATTAAAATACCTTTTTTAATTTGGGGGATTTTTGTTTATGAGATACCATTGAGTATTTGTATCCTAAAAGACTGTGGCGGACATAGGTCAGTGGGGAAATAAAAAGAAAAAACCTTCTGTCTCTTGATGAAGAGAGATGACAGGCAGATCCACAACAATTAATTATAGTACAAAAATAATGTAAGTAATTACATCTCAGAGAAACATAGTTACCTATAGTTGTATGCAGCCAATTACATTAATTTTTAGTTATTGGGAAAGAGGGAAGAATAAGAGACTAACGGTATTTCTTAAGTGATTGTTAAGAAATTTCAGTTTTAAGAAAAATTCTTCCGTAAACATGGATTGTTACTGTGACTTTTTCTGATGGAGTTGACTCAGGTAGCTTTAGCATCACAGACGTGATTATATTTGTGACAAGGAGGCCCTGTGATTATCTCTTGCTTTTGTCTACCCAACCCAAGGTGGTTTATATTATAACTATGGGGGAAAAAATCTTACCATTTGATCAATGTAGATTTGCTATTTCTTCATCTCAAAGGATTAAAAATTGCTTTGTGTGTATGTGGTTGAGGTTGAGTTGGGTTCCCATTATATAAGATTATAATGACTGGAGCCAGGATGAGGACGTTTGAGAACCACTGCTTTGGGTCATGAGACCTGCATCCACTTGCTGCTTTTAGCCAAGTCATGTTTTATTCCACTTGAAAGTTTGTTTGGTGAATTTAGGTGGACAATAAAATTCAGTCATGGCGATTCCAATCTTGTTGGGAGATGGCGAATCACTTCTTAAAATTGTATCTATATGTCACCAAAATAACTAAACCTATTGCCTGAGTTGTTATTTTGGCTGCATAAAGTCTTTGTAGTCAAATCCATGTTGAAAAGTAGCCAACAATAAGGGCTGAAAGGAACTTTAAGGAAAATTTAAGGCAACCTTTTCATTTTGGAAATGATAACTTTTGTAATGAACTGAAGAGACCACAGAATACTTTCCTGAGGCAGCACAAAACTCCTACATGCAAGAAGGTGGTTTTGACCTAAAATTTCCAAATACTTATTAGATTATTATTCATGGTCCCCTGTGTTTTGAGTGGGTCCGCTCCCAGGATGGCAGAACTGGAGAGGCTAAAATTGACCAGTGATTTATAGAGGCCAGTCTGTAAACTTAATGAATGGCAGGAGCTTGGGACTGTTCCTGTATGCCAGGAAAGGTGAATTTTATCTTTGCTGTAGCTGAATCCTGTGAACGCTGGTCATACCACATTGTCTTTTGTAATACATCCAAGCTTAAACATAATAATATGTCCGAGCTTAAACATCAAATTTTCCTTGGAAGTAATCACTCAGTCATGTCTGACTCTTTGCAACCCCATGGACTGTGTCCCTTCAGGCTCCTCTGTTCATGGAATTCTCCAGGCGTGAATACTGGAGTGGATAGTCATTCCCTTATCCAGGGGATCTTCTTGACCCACGGATCAAACCTGGGTCTTCTGCATTGCAGGCAGATTCTTTACCATCTGAGCCATAGTGGAAGCCTTGTAACAGTCACAGATTCTTAATTAGCTTGGTTCTTCTATGTGTATGCTGTCAAAATTTAGTGCATAATACTAAGCCATCGATACATGATCCATTGTTAAGAGAAATTGACATGCTAGAAAGCAAAAGTGAATGCTAAATTAGCAATTATGTAAATTTAAAACATAACTGTTTTAAGTGTCATAAGGCATTAGTGCAAGAGTTTTGTATAAGTGTTATGTTTCTGCTTTTTAAAAGGGATCTGGGGTAATTGATTTGCTTCAATTACCAGTAGTTTTCTGGGTACTCATCTTCAACCATCTCCTGCTCTGCTTGGCTCTGCATCCTTTCTGCTCTTCAGATGAGCTTGTGGGTGTACTACTTTCTTATCTGTTTCTGTGTTAGCAGTAATTAGACTGGAATTGGGGTTTTGCAAGATACTCTCTCTTTTTTAATTTTTTTTTTGTAAAATGAGGATAATATTTGCCTTGAAGATTTATTTTAACGATGTACATAAATGTATGTAAAGTTCCTCTTGCTCAATAAATGTTCAGGAAACTAACTAAAACTATGTTCATCCAGGGAAATGTCTGTGGTTTCTCTTTGTCTTGCTTTAGGATGGATATTCAAGAAATATTGCCAAATAAGAAACTACTCAAATGCAAACACAAGAGCACATGCTGAAACTGACTTATAGATACAAGCCAGCTGGCTGCTCTAGGAAGTCTTAGGAAGAAAGTCTCCTTCATCTAATTCATAAATGGAATAGTCAAGCTTAACTGGCTTTTTGTGTGTGTGTGTTTTGTTTTCTGTTTTAATTTTTGTGAGCTCTGCATTGCTACATAACTGTGACAACATTAACCAGAGGGTACAGGATAAAGTAAGTGGGTGGATGTTCACAACGCAGTGTTTACAACCATCTTTGTGAAAGAGTCTAGAGATGGTTCCATGTAGGAAACCCTCTGTATGGATGATGTGACCTCATCCATACATCAGCACCCCATCCATCAGCACAGCTGATAAGTGAGAAAGGCAAATATATATATATGTATATATATATATACACACACACACAGGCTCCTTTGTCCATGGAATTCTCCAGGCAAGAATACTGGAGTGGGTGGTCATTCTCTTCTCCAGGGTATATTTCCTCAGGAATGGAGTCTGGGTCTCCTGCATTATAGGCAATTTCTTTACCATCTGAGCCACCAGGGAAGCCTATATAAATATATATGGAATTTATTTCCATACTTTTCTACTCTCCCTTCATCACAGGGCTGGAAACATGAGAATCTTATTTTCCAGACTCCTTTGCTTTTGTTATTGTGGCTATAATCTACATTACTAAAACAAAACACAAGAAAGTAACGTCAATAAAATGAACTCATCCAAGATTCTGAAGGCAGAATCGAGGCTTAGTGAGCCCGTATATGAAAAACATAAGAATTTCTGTGCAATATAAATAATAATTTCCATAATTTATTGATTTTATAAATTTGGAATTGTGAAGGGAGTCTTTCTATACCCCCCGTGACTTAAAGCAGGAAATATCTGCTCAGCATTTGCTGCAAAGTTTGATTCCTTTATTAGAAACATGAATGACTTTTCTTTCCCTTTTGCTTGCTCTTTTTGTGTGACATTATTTGAGAGACTGAGCACAATATTTTTAAACAGATGATAAGATGTCACCTTTGAGTGGCAGAAATTTAGAAGCAACGGTGGAGGGTTTCATTATGATGATTTCCTCCTATGAGTCCCATGATAATCTTAGCATGAAACCCAAAAGTTACTCCTCCTTGCCTTTATGATGAAATCACACTGAAGGGCAACATTAAGACAGTGATTGGAAGGAAAGGTGTTCACAGGAGGGTAGGACCATAATTTTCATCTAAGGAAACAGCCCTAGACTTGCAAGAGGGGAACTGCATGTATTACTGAGCATTGTGATGGTTCTCCCATATGGATAGCTCATCTCCAAGAAGCATTCAATCAGGTGAGCTATCAACAAGATCTGGCCTTTGATAAACACATCCATTTTAATAGCAATTCCTGAGATGAAAGGTTCAGATTCTTTCAACTTCATGACACTCAGTTTCTGCAGCCTGCAAATATGAAATGATAACTTCCTAGTGTGCTGCCTTTAAAACCATCAAATTATGCTAGAATCATCCTTTTAGACATAAAAGGAGATGTAGGATGTTACTAATTAACCCATCTCCTTTATTATTTCTAAAATGATTTAAGGTAACTGGCTATATGATGTGATGGGAAAATACTCCTTGGCCTGATGTAAACTGACAGATTGCCTAAGATAATCCTTATGGTGTCTTGCATAACATATGAGAACGTTTTGGGAGTCCATCATTTAAAACTTGATTGCAAAGGATCATATTAAAATGGAATCTGAATAATTAATCTCCCAGTGTGGAGTTTAAGGTAGGCCTGAATTCATCCTAAAATCTACCCCTCTTTGCACCACTGTGGCTCTGAAGCTTACATGTGTCCGCAGAGTTGATGTAAACCCAATTCCCTGGAAAATCAGAAGATAAGGACTCATTCTCTGCTCTTGTTACCATCTTGGTGAATTTGGCAAACGGTTGTCACCTTTAAGTGGCACAAATTTTGTAACTAAAGGAGGATGTTATCCAATATCTATATCACATGAATTCTAAAACTGTTTGGTGATCTGGAGGGAGGTTGGTTAAAAGGATAGTACACTTTTTCTCTAATGAAACGACCCTTAACTTGCAGGAAGGTAACTGTATTAACAGGATTATTGAATAACATGCACTTTCTTCCTTGACCGTATAGGTTTCCACCTGAAACAAAAGGTGTCAGTTTTCTCTTATTGAGAAATTTTTTTAGCCAATATTTTACAAGAAACTTTTGCTTTTACAAGAAATGTTTTTTAAAAGAGTTTAAACAGCAGGAGGAGAAGGGGATGACAGAGGATGAGATGGTTATATGGCATCACCGACTCGCTGGACATGAGTTTGAGCAAGCTCTGGGAGATGGTGATGGACGGGCGGGTGGCATGCTGCTGTCCATGTGGTCACAAAGAGTTGGGCACGACTGAGTGACTGAACTGAACTGAAACAGCATAAAGCACAAGAGCCAAAAGATGGAAGCAAAGCAGGTACCCATGGGCAGATAAATGACCAAAGCAAATGTGGTGGCTACTACAGACAGTGGACTGTTTCTCAGCCTTAGAAAGGAATGGAATTCTGATGCATACTACAACATAGATGCATGTTGAGGCTATTATGCTGCGTGAAATAAGCCAGCCACAAAAGGACAAATATCATATGTTCCACTTTCATAAGGTACCTAGAATAGTTCAGTTCACAGAGCTAAACAGTAGGATAGTGATTGCTGGGGGCTGGGAAAATAGGGGGTGGGGAGTTAGTGTTTAATGGGGGTACAGCTAAAGTTGGGAAGATAAAAGCGTTCTAGAGATAGATAGAGGTAATGGTTGCATAACAACATGATGCATGCACTTTAAAGCCACAGAATTATGCAGTTAAAAATGGTTAAAATGGAAACATTTACGTTATATATATTTTATCATAGTTTAAAAAATACACTTAAAAAGGAAAAAAGAGTTTTAAAATTTCTAGGGCCTCCCCGGTGGCTTAGTAGTAAAGAATCCACCTGCCAATGCAGGAGACATGGGTTCAGTCCTGGTCTGGGGTGATTCCATGTGCCACAGGGCAGCTAAGTCCATGCATCACAACTGTTGAGCCTGTGCTCTGGAGCCTGGGAGCCACAACTATTCAACCCACAGGCTGCAACTACTGAAGCCTCGCATCCTAGAGCCCAGGCTCTGCACCAAGAGAAAAGCCCATGCAGAGGTCAAGACCCAGGACAGGCAAAAACATTATTTTTTTTAAAATACTCTGGCGGCATCTTCATTTTCATCCCTTGTCCTAACTTAAGAAGAAGATAAATATCAATTCTCTAAAATTCTGTGTCCCCACTGCTTTAAGGCCAAATAAAATGTCACCAAAAGTGCTTTTTTTTTTTTTTTTTGCTTCTTTTAAGATGTTTCTCTTGGTAGACCATCAACTCAGACATATTTGTGTGGCCCAACTTCATAAAATAGAGTTGCATCTAGCATTTGTTTTATAATTACAAATATGGAAGGAAAAATACTGTTATCATTTCAGGAAATTGCTTTTTTGGAGGTAGTGTACATGATGTTAACGATGTGATATTATCATGTTTTTTTAAATTACTGAATATATTTTAAAATGTACAGTTGGGCATCAAGTTAAAGATACTTATGAAATATTTTCTTTTGCTAAGGTGAACCCCACCTTAGCAAAAATATATATCAAAGATATATTTCTTGTTCCCTTATGAATATTTGACTAATCTTACTGTTCTTTTATTTTTCTGAAGTAGGCTAATAGAAGGCTTTTTAAAGTAGGCTAGTAGGCTAATGTAGCCTACTTACTTAAAGTAGGCTAATAACACCTTCAAACGTTGTTTATTTTTCTGTTTACTTTCGGAGATAACTATCATGAATACCTTTATGTGTCAAAAATTCATGCCAAAAATACTCAAATGAGAATGATTTTTCCATTTTTTTAAAAGTAGAGTCACAGTAATTTATCCAGTGTTTCAAAATTCAAATTACCATTCAAAAACTTGCATGAGATTTATTTTAGAAGAGTTGTCTTTCTCCACAGAATGGTGGTAAAGTGAGAAAATATGACTCCAAGAGCCTAGACATATTTTGACAGACTATAAAGCATCTAGAATTTTCCTTCTTAATTAGTCCATTTTTATTATGACTCTCTTGTTAAGTTTTGACAGAAGAATTTCATAAATGATTAATTCTTCCACAGATAAACTAATTTAAAAGAAAACAATCATTACAGAGAATAATCAGTAACTTGTAGCATTGTGTTGAATTTAAAGGTGAAAGCGTTTATAAGGCAAGCACAACCACACTCGAAGTTTCAGGAAAGTTATTTGCACAAAAGTGGAATAAGCTATAAACAAGGCAAAGGCAGGCACGGGTGAGACAGAACTTTTATTGCTTTTCTAAAATTTATTTTAAAACTTCTATTTACTTTAAAATTTCTATTTTAAATCTTTACTGGGCTATAGTTGTTTACAATGTTGCATTCGTTTCTGGTGTATAGCCAGTGCTGTCGTTCAGTCGCCCAGTTGTGTCTGACTCTTTGTGACCCCATGGACTGACCCTATGGACTGTATAGCCATTACTCAGCCATTAAAAAAAAAGCAAAAAACTGAAATAATGCCCTTTGCAGCAACACCTAGACACTGTCATACTGAGTGAAGTAAGTCAGACAAAGACAAATATTATAAATATTATATAATATTTATATGTGGAATCTTAAAAAACAGTTCAAATGAACTTATCTATAAAATAAAAATAGAGTTACAGATGCAGAAAATAAACTTATGGTTATCAGGAGGTAAGGGGGGATAAATTGGAAGACTGGGATTGACATTTGTATACCACTGTACATAAAATACGGAGAAGACAATGGCACCCCAGTCCAGTACTCTTGCCTGGAAAAATCCCATGGACGGAGGAGCCTGGTAGGCTGCAGTCCACGGGGTCGCTAAGAGTCAGACACGACTGAGTGACTTCACTTTCACTTTTCACTTTCATGATTGGAGAAAGAAATGGCAACCCACTCCAGTATTCTTGCCTGGAGAATCCCAGGGACAGAGGAGACTGTTGGGCTGCCGTCTCTGGGGTTGCACAGAGTCGGACATGACTGACGTGACTTAGCAGCAGCAGCAGCAGCAGTACACAAAATAAAAAACTAATATGGACTTACTGTACAGCTCAGAGAACTCTACTCAATACTCTGTAATGGCCTATATGAGAAAAGAATCTAATAAAAGATTGGTTATTTGTATACGCAAACTTTTATTGTTAAATGCATCTTGGGCAGTGCTGACCTTGGCTTTGGAAAGATTCCTTAATTATTTTTTCCTCCCAAATCTATTGCAGTAAGGAGTTTCAGGTATTCCCAGGAGATGGTTGGTTCAGTGAGAGTGAAATTTTATGGTGAAAAGTCCATGTAACTGGAGTACACTGAGTCAGTTTTGACAGGTGTTTCTTGGTGAGTGATTTGACTATTTTGGGTCACTCTGAGTGAAAGTCAAGTGCTTCTTCATGTGGGGAAAGTGAGCTCTTCTGTGGCACCTCTTATGAAAGGCAGGGATAGTGGCAGGGGTGGGGCAGTGCCTCAGTCCTTTATGGGCTCACAGAGTCTCATCCTCATCTCCACTGGGTCCTCCGCCTGGTCTCACAGTCCTGACTTTATATCACTGACTTTATACACTACTTTACCTATCTTAGAAAGTTCTCTTTGTATTGTATTTTCCCATTATTAAGAAGCACCCACAATACCAACAAATCTACTACTGATCACTTCTCATGGTGCATCTTGAATTTATTCACTTAGTTATTAAGTGACTACTGTGTACTAGGTAAGCTTTACTGGTGGCTGAGATGGTAAAGAATCTGCTTCCAATGCAGGAGACCCAGGTTTGATCCCTGGGTCGGGAAGATCCCCTGGAGGAGGTCATGTCAACCAACTCCAGTATTCTTGCCTGGAGAGTACCCATGGACAGAGGAGCCTCATGGGCTACAGTCCACGGGATTGCAAAGAGTCAGACACAACTGAGTGACTAAGCACAGCACACGGGGTACTGGGTACTATACTACACAGTGGTGAGCAAGCAGATGTGGAGATTGTTTTAATATATGTGTATATATGGGGGGGTGCAAGTGGCTGACAAGCGAACCAACACTTTTTTTAAAAGAAGATGGTTTCAGGTGATGATAAATTCTATGAAGAAAATAAATCAGGGCATTGTAATGGAGATCTGAATGTTTCCTTTAGACTGGAAGCCAGAAAGTTCTCAGTATTATGCTTAAAAATGCCCTCTCTACTGAGGGTGAGGATGCACACAAGAGAGTCTACCTTCCCCACTGGATGGGGTGAGGAGAGTCGGAGTGAAACACTGTACCTCAGAGTAGGACTTGAACCCACAGTTTCTTAACTATAATCATTCGGTTGGTGTCCATCGATAGATGAAAGTATAAAGAAGGATGTGGTACGTATATACAATGGAATGTTACTCAGTCATAGAAAGGAACACATTTGAGTCAGTGCTAATGATGTGGATGACCTAGGGCCTGTTATACAGAGTGAAGTAAGTCAGAAAGAGGAAAACAAATATCGTGTACTAAACCATTTAAAGGGAATCGAGAAAGATGGTAGTGATGAACCTATTTGTAGAGCAACAATGGAGAGGCTGGAATAGGAGAAGGCAATGGCAACCCACTCCAGTACTCTTGCTTGGAAAATCCCATGGACGGAGGAGCCAGGTAGGCTGCAGTCCACGGGGTCGCACAGAGTCAGACATGACTGAACTGACTTAGCAGCAAAAGAGAGGCAGACATAGAGAGCAGACTTATGGACACGGGGTGATGGGAGAAGGAGATGGTGGGACGAACGGAGAGTAGCATGGAAACATACACTACCATATGTAAAATAGAGGCCAGTGGGAATTTGCTATATGACTCAGGGAACTCAGGTCAGGGCTCTGTGACAATCTTCAGTTCAGTTCAGCTCAGTCGCTCAGTCGTGTCCGACTCTTTGCAACCCCATGAATCGCAGCACGCCAGGCCTCCCTGTCCATCACCATCTCCCGGAGTTCACTCAGACTCACGTCCATCGAGTCCGTGATGCCATCCAGCCATCTCATCCTCTGTCGTCCCCTTCTCCTCCTGCCCCCAATCCCTCCCAGCATCAGAGTCTTTTCCAATGACTCAACTCTTCGCATGAGGTGGCCAAAGTACTGGAGTTTCAGCTTTAGCATCATTCCTTCCAAAGAAATCCCAGGGTTGATCTCCTTCAGAATGGACTGGTTGGATCTCCTTGCAGTCCAAGAGACTCTCAAGAGTCTTCTCCAACACCACAGTTCAAAAGCATCGATTTTTCGGCGCTCAGCCTTCTTCACAGTCCAACTTTCACATCCATACATGACCACAGGAAAAACCATAGCCTTGACTAGACGGACCTTAGTCGGCAAAGTAATGTCTCTGCTTTTGAATATACTATCTAGGTTGGTCATAACTTTTCTTCCAAGGAGTAAGCGTCTTTTAATTTCATGGCTGCAGTCACCATCTGCAGTGATTTTGGAGCCCCCCAAAATAAAGTCTGACACTGTTTCCACTGTTTCCCCATCTATTTCCCATGAAGTGATGGGACCGGATGCCATGATCTTCGTTTTCTGAATGTTGAGCTTTAAGCCAACTTTTTCGCTCTCCTCCTTCACTTTCATCAAGAGGCTTTTTAGCTCCTCCTCACTTTCTGCCATAAGGGTGGTGTCATCAGCATATCTGAGGTTATTGATATTTCTCCCGGCAATCTTGATTCCAGCTTGTGTTTCTTCCAGTCCAGCGTTTCTCATGATGTACTCTGCATATAAGTTAAATAAGCAGGGAGACAATATACAGCCTTGACGTACTCCTTTTCCTATTTGGAACCAGTCTGTTGTTCCATGTCCAGTTCTAACTGTTGCTTCCTGACCTGCATACAGATTTCTCAAGAGGCAGGTTAGGTGGTCTGGTATTCCCATCTCTTTCAGAATTTTCCACAGTTTATTGTGATCCACACAGTCAAAGGCTTTGGCATAGTCAATAAAGCAGAAATAGATGTTTTTCTGGAACTCTCTTGCTTTTTCCATGATCCAGCGGATGTTGGCAATTTGATCTCTGGTTCCTCTGCCTGTTCTAAAACCAGCTTGAACATCAGGGAGTTCACGGTTCACATATTGCTGAAGCCTGGCTTGGAGAATTTTGAGCATTACTTTACTAGCGTGTGAGATGAGTGCAATTGTGCGGTAGTTTGAGCATTCTTTGGCATTGCCTTTCTTTGGAATTGGAATGAAAACTGACCTTTTCCAGTCCTGTGGCCACTGCTGAGTTTTCCAAATTTGCTGGCATATTGAGTGCAGCACTTTCACAGCATCATCTTCCAGGATTTGAAACAGCTCAACGGGAATTCCATCACCTCCACTAGCTTTGTTCTTAGTGATGCTTTCTAAGGCCCACTTGACTTCACATTCCAAGATGTCTGGCTCTAGATTAGTGATCACATCCTCATGATTATCTGGGTCGTGAAGATCTTTTCTGTACAGTTCTTCTGTGTATTCTTGCCACCTCTTCTTAATATCTTCTGCTTCTGTTAGGTCCATACCATTTCTATCCTTTATCGAGCCCATCTTTGCATGAAATGTTCCCTTGGTATCTCCAATTCTCTTGAAGAGATCTCTAGTCTTTCCCATTCTGTTGTTTTCCTCTATCTCTTTGCATTGATTGCTGAAGAAGGCTTTCTTATCTCTTCTTGCTATTCTTTGGAACTCTGCATTCAGATGCTTATATCTTTTCTTTTCTCCTTTGCTTTTCGCCTCTCTTCTTTTCAGTGCTATTTGTAAGGCTTCTCCAGACAGCCATTTTGCTTTTTTGCATTTCTTTTCCATGGGGATGGTCTTGATCCCTGTCTCCTGTACAATGTCACGAACCTCATTCCATAGTTCATCAGGAACTCTGTCTATCAGATCTAGGCCCTTAAATCTATTTCTCACTTCCACTGTATAATCATAAGGGATTTGATTTAGGTCATACCTGAATGGTCTAGCGGTTTTCCCTACTTTCTTCAATTTAAGTCTGAATTTGGAAATAAGGAGTTCATGATCTGAGCCACAGTCAGCTCCTGGTCTTGTTTTTGTTGACTGTATAGAGCTTCTCCATCTTTGGCTGCAAAGAATATAATCAATCTGATTTCGGTGTTGACCATCTGGTGATGTCCATGTGTAGAGTCTTCTCTTGTGTTGCTGGAAGAGGGTGTTTGCTATGACCAGTGCATTTTCTTGGCAAAACTCTATTAGTCTTTGCCCTGCTTCATTCCGCATTCCAAGGCCAAATTTGCCTGTTACTCCAGGTGTTTCTTGACTTCCTACTTTAGCATTCCAGTCCCCTATAATGAAAAGGACATCTTTTTTGGGTGTTAGTTCTACAAGGTCTTGTAGGTCTTCATAAAACCGTTCAACTTCAGCTTCTTCAGCATTACTGGTTGGGGCATAGACTTGGATAACTGTGATATTGAATGGTTTGCCTTGGAAACGAACAGAGATCATTCTGTCGTTTTTGAGATTGCATCCAAGTACTGCATTTCGGACTCTTTTGTTGACCATGATGGCTACTCCATTTCTTCTGAGGGATTCCTGCCCGCAGTAGTAGATATAATGGTCATCTGAGTTAAATTCACCCATTCCAGTCCATTTTAGTTCGCTGATTCCTAGAATGTCGACGTTCACCCTTGCCATCTCTTGTTTGACCACTTCCAATTTGCCTTGATTCATGGACCTGACATTCCAGGTTCCTATGCAATATTGTTCTTTACAGCATCAGATCTTGCTTCTATCACCAGTCACATGCACAACTGGGTATTGTTTTTGCTTTGGCTCCATCCCTTCATTCTTTCTGGAGTTATTTCTCCACTGATCTCCAGTAGCATACTGGGCACCTAACGACGTGGGGAGATTCTCTTTTGATATCCTATCATTTTGCCTTTTCATACTGTTCATGGGGTTCTCAAGGCAAGAATACTGAAGTGGCTTGCCATTCCCTTCTCCAGCGGACCACGTTCTGTCAGACCTCTCCACCATGACCCGCCCGCCTTGGGTTGCCCTGCAGGCATGGCTTGGTTTCATTGAGTTAGACAAGGCTGTGGTCCTAGTGTGATTAGATTGACTAGTTTTCTGTGAGTATGGTTTCAGTGTGTCTGCCTTCTGATGCCCTCTTGCAACACCTACCATCTTACTTGGGTTTCTCTTACATTGGGCGTGGGTTGTCTCTTCACAGCTGCTCCATAGCACAGCCACTGCTCCTTACCTTGGACGAGGTGACAATCTAGAGGGATGCAAAAGGGTCGGGGGGTGGGAGGAAGGTTCAAGAGGGAAGGGACATATGTATACCTATGACTGACTCATGGTGATGTACGGCAGAAACCAACACAATATTGTAAAGCAATTACCCTCCAATTAAAAATAAATAAATTTTAAAGAAAAGGGAATGGGGAGAGGGAAGACCACCTTCTTCCTCTTTCTTTCAGTAGATGTCAAGCTTCCCTCCCTAACTCTTCTTTTGCACTGAGCAGGAGAGTATATGACCTTATGAAGTCAAACTAGGACTGTCTCAGTGCTTATTCAAGTCAGTAGCAGGGTGGTAACATAGACTAAAATATGTTAAGTAATCGCAAGTTTCAGTATAATGAGAGTCTCCTACTTTGGAAAGTCACCTTTCCCCTATATTTCCGTCCTTGTTTCTAAGGATCAGTTTCTTGCTACACTTCATCAGCAGAATGCAGGCCTCATTGTTTTTTCACTTAATAACCTGGAGTATGTCTTGTGCTTTTATTGATGACTTTATAGTTAAATAAGTTTACTTCCTTCCTTCCCATAGCTTTCTGAGCTTACAATGGTCTCCCAAAGTTCCCCAAATTTCCCTCTCTATCTACAATTCCCTAGTCGGACACGTCTGAAGTGACTTAGCAGCAGCAGCAGCAGTGGGACTTCTAAAACTTCTATTTCTATCAAAAGGAGTAAAAATGAAAGAATCCTGGTCTAGTTAATGCACCCATTTCAGAAATAAAGATCCGGAGGGCAGAGTTACCTAGGCTACTCAAACATGTTTGACTCAGAAGGGATAAGGTCAAGATTCCAGTCTCTGCCTAATTATTCTTTGTTCAAAAGCACTAGTTCTAGGTCCACAGTATCCAAGTCTTAGAAGCCTTGGATAAAGTGATCTATCTGGCTGTGCAAGTGAGGCTATTACCAAAATAAGTATCAGGGCTAAATGATGTATTCATAAAGACACTGTGAATGGTTTGAAGACATCAAACCAATGGGCAACATCAAATCAGAATGTTCACAACCATACCATGTCATAATTGTAAAATGGGCATCTCTGGTAGCTCAGATGGTAAAGAATCTGCCTGCAATGCAGAAGACTCAGGTTTGATCCCTGGGTTGGGAAGATCTAGAGAAGGGAATCTCTACCCATTCCAGTATTCTTGCCTGGGAAATCCCATGGACAGAGGAGCCTGGCCAGCTACAGTCCATGGGGTCTCAAAAGAGTTGGACATGACTCAGTGACAAACACTTCACCCTCATTGGTGGAAAAATATCTGAAAGGTCGTAAAGTGGGGCTAATGCAGGATTTGAAATCCAATCCAGGCTTATTTCAATGGTTGACATACAATGTAGCTAATTAGATAGTCTAAAGAAAAACTTTTTTTAGATAGTTGGGTTTACAAAATCTGCCAAAGGTCACCTAGCCCCTCCCTTCTTTTCTAGGAAGGAATGTGCCTAAATTTTCCCAGAAAGATGGGCGTTCCCTTCAGAGAAATAGATTGCTCAACCTTGCTTGGTGGCAGCCAATTCCAAAGAGTCACAAAAATTAGGACAGGATTTTTTTTTTTTCATATTTTACCAAAAGGATTGCATAGAAATTCAAAGCTCTGCACAATGGTCTGTACTTCACGGTGGTAGAAAAAGATCCAGAAATTGCTGCTGCTTGATTGGTGTAACAGTCCCCTTAAGACTCTGACAAGACACCTGGGGTGTACCTTGACATGTCACTATGGAGCGTGGCTTGGTAGAGCATGGGAAGGTGCTTCTCCTCATTAGTTTTCCAGCTTGTATCTAGTTTAAGGGACTACAATCAAAATTGTCATACAAAACCAGGAAATAGACTACCTACTTTAAAAGGGAGCTAAGGGCTTCCTAGGTAGCACAAGTTAGTGGTAAGGAACCCGCCTGCCAATTCAGGAGACTCAAGAGGCTTGGGTTTGATCCCTGGGTTGGGAAGATCCCCTGAAGCAGGGCATGTCAACCCTCTCCAGTATTCTTGCCTGGAGAATCCCATGTAAGCCTGGCGGCCTACAGTCCATAGAGTTGCAAGGAGTTGGACACGCCTGAAGCACCTTAGCACTGTGTCTACTGTCAGGGAACAAAATGACAATTAAAGGGTTAGAAAATAAGATTTATGAAGGGAAATTGAAGAAGAAGGGGAACGATGATGAAATCTGAAGGGATCAGATCCAACATTGGTGCTTGATCCTATTTTCTCCTCATCCCTGGGCAGGACCTCAGTGTCCCTTTGAAAATCCTCTGAAGTGCTTCCAGGAATCTGTTCAGGCTCCATCCAGTTCCTATTCCTATTCTGAACTTCCTTCTTCTGCTATTCCTCCTCCCTTCCTCCCTGATTTCTTCATACCTGGTTTGTTTCTGCCTACCCAAGCCTTTAGTTAATTATTTTATTAAGCTGTGCATTTTCTGGGTCTCCACCCTTTTCTTGACAAGTATTTGCCACTCCCATCTAGTGATTAACCAAAGGAAGACTTCCTGGTTTCTGGCACACAGCTTTGCCTACTAAATGTTTTTTTTTTTTTTGAATTGAATATTCATAGTATCTTTGCCAGGGCTCTATTATATTGGTCTGGAGCTTTGTGAATGAGTGACAGAAAATGAGAGAAAATAGTAGGCGTCTATATTCACACCAGTTCCCAGCAGCTTGGTTTCCCATACCAGCACATGTTGGCGAAGACCTATAGAAGAACATTAATTTTCTCAGACTGGTGTATTAGTTGGAACAGGCCAACTACTATAATACAGAACTTTAACGTTTCAAAGTTTAAAATTTGGATTACAGATCCAAATAAAGTTTATTTGTCACACATATTAAAGCCTCCACCTGGTTGGGCTGGGTCTGCTGGGCAGGTTTCCTCCAAGCAGCAATGTAGTCATTAGATCTTTTCCTTTCTTCTTAGACTTCTCTGTTCACTAGGTGCAAGGGGAAAAAGAGAGAGTTCTGTGTATGTGAGCCCTGAAAGTCATATACATTTCTATTCATACACTATTACCATTCATATACTGTTCATTCCATTCATATTCCATGGACCAACACCCAGTAACAGGGCTCTATTCAACTGCAAAGCCAGCTGTGACATGTTGCCCAGAAGTGTGCTTGGGGAGAACAAAAACTTCACTTGGTGAACAACTGACTAGCTGTTGGCGTAGATGCAGTGAATGAGTCTTTGTTTCTGTTAATCACAAATGGCTTTACCTAAAAGCTAAGGAAAAATATTGCAGTCTCAAAGGGTACATGCAAAGTCCTCAAAGATCCCTTCAGATGGGAAACCACTATACTTTGACACATCAAGTTATAAAAATGGAGTGAAACATGCTATATTAAAGTCTCAGTTCAGTTCAGTTGCTCAGTCGTGTCCCACTCTTTGCGACCCATGAATCGCAGCACGCCAGGCCTCCCTGTCCATCACCAGCTCCCGGAGTTCACCCAGACTCATGTCCATTGACTTGGTGATGCCATCCAGCCATCTCACCCTCGGTCGTCCCCTTCTCCTCCGTCCCCTAATCCCTCCCAGCATCAGAGCCTTTTCCAATGAGTCAACTCTTCCCATGAGGTGGCCAAAGCACTGGAGTTTCAGCTTTAGCATCATTCCTTCCAAAGATGTCCCAGGGCTGATCTCCTTCAGAATGGACTGGTTGGATCTCCTTATTAAAGTTTACTGAAGGTTACAATATATGTGGTTGATATACCAGAATTGTGACTCTGCCAATATAGTACATTTTTCTCTTGGCAAAATAATGATCAGTGTTTTAGTGGACACTGAAGACAGTTGGATCATGCTTTGTCATTTTTTGCAGGATGTTTGACACCTTCTCATTTCTCCATTTTTCATATTTTCAAAGGAAAAAATCTTTGTTTATTTGCTAACATGTGCGATCATGAAAGAATGAATAAACAGAGAGAGAGAGAGAGAAGGAAGGGAGAATTTCCCTTGTATACTAAGTAGAATATGAACACCCTACACTTACCTTCTTGTCTTTTGTTCTGTTTCTTTCTTTGTGGCTGCGCTGGGTCTTCGTCGTTGTGCTGGGTTTTCTCTAGCTGCGGTGCACAGGCGTCTCATCGCGATGGTGGCTTCCCTTGGTGCAGGGCATGGGCTGGAGGGCTCTTGGCTTCAGTAGTTCTGGTACACGGATTCAGTTGCCCCAAGGCATGTGGAATCTTCCTGGACAGGGGAATCACACCCATGTCCCCTTCACTGGCAGGCGCGTTCTTAACCATTGGACCATGAGGGACGTCTTCCATACTCCTGACCATTTTCTTCGTTGTTTTGTTGAACAATGGATCCCGTTAAATTTTAAGATCTTCCTCTGAACTGTGAAAAACAGGCAGAATTTTATTTCAGGGTTTGTTTTGGCACCAGGTTTAGTGATTTTTCTTTTCTTTCAGTTATATCAGATTATCCCTACATCTATCAGCATTCACTCCTAATACAGGAGTATATCAGCTTCTGGGCAGAGTCCATGTGAAAGATAACGTGCAAGCAGTTTCACAAATACCATAACCTGGAGGAGGTTTGGGAAGAAAAGCAGAGCCTGGAGAGAATAACTGGAAACATAGCTACAAATAGAGGTATAAACCAGATAAAAGATCAAAGAGGCCAACTTTTTCCTCAAACATGGAACTTTATGAAACCCTCATTGTGGGAGCTCTATGGCCCATTCCAAGGGTATCATTAAGTGTAAAGATAGGAGAGACTGGAAGGGCTTCCAAAGAGAACCACTGGGCAGATTTGGTTTTGAAAATTCTGTCTATATTCAAGAATCCAGAGCTTAATGTCTTTCCATATTGTCATCCTCTCCTTCCTTCCTTCCTTTTGTAGAGCATACTTGCAATATGAGAGATGCTGTGCTAGACATGACCCAGTCCATACAGCCTATGGAGGTGTGATAAGTTAATATTGCCCAACAGCTCAAGAACTTGGAGGTTCATTGGTGCAGGAGTTGACCAGCTTGTGCATCTAGAGGCAACCAGAGGCAGCACCGCCACCTGTGAACAAGGTGGAAACCATCCTTGGAAGTGCTGGGTCTTCTCGCCTCTGGCTGGGGCATTAAATTGCATTAGAAGCGAAGTGCTCAGGCAAGTGTGTTGGCTGAGTCCCACCCTTGGCTTACCTTCTGTCTTTGCAATCTCATTCATTGGGTCAACATTCACTGAATTACAAATGTATAAGACAGTCCAGGCTGGAGGAAGGCACGGCAACCCACTCCAGTATTCTTGCCTGGAGAATCCCATGGACAGAGGAGCCTAGGAGGCTATAGTCCATGGGGTCCAGGACAAATGAATGGTGCCTGAGATACCACCCAGGGTTTTAGGACTTTATAGTAACCATAAGATACACAGGGCCATCTGAAAGATACAGTTATAAGCTACAGGGGTGCATATCTCTCCTGGTGAGACCAGAGAAGCTGCAGAGAAGAATCTCTAGAATCTATTTCATTGCATGTTTTAACTGGGTGCCTCAAGTCTCAAATGTACATGTCCTTTAGCATCTGAACTTTTAACTTACATGTGACTGAGTTTACAACCTGTCCTGAAATTTACACAGTGTAGGCTAGATTGTTTGCCTTCAGTAGTAACCAGTTACACAGAACCCCTTCAGTGCTCAGAACCTGTGTAGCTTATGAAGACCTCCTCAGGAATTTTAGAAATCACTACTCCAAATTCCCCTGCCTCTTACAGTAAGTAGAATAACTCCAGTGATTCCAAGTGGCCAAATCCCCTGCCTGATTCTACTGTGTATGTGCTAAGTAGCTTCAGTCATGTCTGACTCTTTGTGACCCCATGGACTATAGCCTTCCAGGCTCCTCTGTTCATGGGATTCTCCAGGCAAGAATATTACAGCGGGTTGCCGTGCCCTCCTCCAGGGACCTTCTTGACCCAGGGATCAAACTTGCGTCTCCTGTATTGCAAGTGGATTCTTTTCCCACTGAGCCACCAGGGAGGCCTGCGTGATTCTACTGCTGCCTTGCAAACCTGCTCTGTCAAAGGAAAAGGAAAGGTAAACCCAAGGTCACATAGATTTATCTTTTTCCACTTAGATATTTAGAGAGGAGTTTAGAATAAAATATACTCAGAAGACCCATTGTAAGATGGTTTCCATTAGACCAAATGATTTGTTTTTCTAGGCACTCATCTAAAAAGTACATATTTTCTAACAAAAATATGAGTAAATATGTTCAGTATATTGCAGCTCTGTTTTGAACAGATGGTGAGAAAAACTGTCCTGGACCTAAGCATCACACTTATTCCTTTTTACTGTCAGCAAGTTAGGATTAGTCATCTCTCTCTGAAGGAATAAGGATGTGGTTATTTCCCACTGTCTCAACTTCAAGTGCCTAAAACTTTTTCCTGCAAGGATCCAGGGTGCTGTCCAGGGAAATCCCAACACCTGCTGGCTGACCTCTGCTACAGAAAGCAAACATATTCTGTCCTTACTTGTTACACTCATACCTAGACTCCCTGGAGATTATTTGGTTACTTTTAACATTTGCAAACTACATTTATCATCATAGTTGCATGGTCAGCTGAACAGTCACTGATATGGAAAAAGCCTCTTGGATGAAATATCACAGTGTAAAGACTTTTGTTTTCACTTTAAAAATGGTTAAGAGAAAAATTAGAGACTAGAAATAATGGAAAATAATCTATGCTGCTGCTGCTGCTGCTGCTAAGTCGCTTCAGTCGTGTCCGACTCTGTGCGACCCCATAGACGGCAGCCCACCAGGCTCCCCCGTCCCTGGGATTCTCCAGGCAAGAACACTAGAGTGGGTTGCCATTTCCTTCTCCAATCTATGCTGAGAACCTTAAAATGCTTCTTATCTGTAAGGTCTAGGATTATGCTTAGAATGAATTCCTGTTCATTATGCTTAGAATGAATTCCTGTTCACATCCTCCTCACTCCTAGCCCTTTTCTCCTTTTGGAAAGATTTTTTAAGCATAAGAACTGATCTAGTGAGGTGGATGAACCTAGCATGAAGTAAGTCAGAAAGATAAAAACAAATATCATATATTAAGGCAGACATGTGGACTCTAGAGTGGTACTGACGAGCCCATTTGTAATGTAGCAATAAGGGTTTCCATTCTGAATATTCATTGGAAGGACTGATACTGAAGCTGAAGCTCCAATACTTTGGCCACCTGATTAGAAGAGACGACTCATTCGAAAAGACTCTGATGCTGGGAAAGATTGAAAGCAAAAGAGAAAAGGGTGGCAGAGGGTGAGATGGTTAGATAGCATCACCAACTCAATGGACATGAATCTGTGCAAACTTCAGGGGATGGTGAAGGACAGGGAAGCCTGGGGCGCTACAGTCTATGGGGTTGCAAGAGTTGGCCATGACTGAGCGACTGGGCAGCAATAGAGGAGCAGACATAAAACAGACTTGTGGACGCAGGAAAGGAGAGTGGAACGAACGGAGAGAGCAGCATTGAAACATCTGCGTTAGCACGTGTGAATAGATAGCAGGGAGCTCAAACCCGGTGCTCTGTGACAGCCTAGAGGGCTAGGGTGGGGTGCGAGGTGGGAGGGAAGTTCAGAAGGAGGGAACAGATGTATACCTATGGCTGATTCACGTTGATGTATGGCAGAAAGCAACACAACACTGTAAAGTAATTATCCTTCAATTAAAAATAAGCACATTTTAAAAAAGAAGAACTGAGCACTTCAGTGTCACCATTTTATCTGCATTTTCACACACGTTTTAGCAACTTCGTGAGTCATTTTTTCCTCACTTTCCACAAATAACATGAGTTAAATTGAGCTATGCGAATTTTTTTTTTAGAGTAATAATTCTGATTTTGGAATCCAAAACGACATCACTTACATTAATAAGACACATGTAGACAGCAAACCATCCACCAGTGCAGCTGCCTATGAATGTTCTGTAATGTCAATGACGGCGATTTGTGTTTTGGTATGTTATCCTTGATCCTTTGTTGTTTGGGAAGCAGTGTTAAATCAGAAGGGAGAGGGGGACTGACCTCATGACATCACAGGTGCTGATTCACTGTCCACTGTCCTCCAACTTCCTTTCCGAAGGCACGGGGCAAACAGAACTGTCATCACCCTGCCATGGAAATGTGCGCAAGTGAAAATCCTTGCAGGCTTGTGTGATATTTTTACTGCTGTCTCCTCGTGTCCCATTAATAGCATGTTAATGCAATCAAGAAGATACTCCCCGCCCCAGCCCGCAGCTAAACAATCAAACACTTTTAAAATTCTGCAAAACAGCTTTCATTTTAAGGTTCTGATCCAGGGACTTGCCTTGCTACATTACCCAGTGTTTTGACTGCCCCGTAGTGGCTGTTTGGAGTCATATTCTCTTTCAAGAAGAGAATTTGTCTTTTTGTTTCTTTACCGTGTCTCACAGAAAAACCAGTGTGCTGGGAGTGGTCCTCGAAGAATGCTCTGCTTTCCTCTTTGAAAAGAACGAAAAGAATAAGAATGGATTTTAATCTCTATTTTGTATTACCTTTGCTGCAGTCTGAAAAACTCAGCCTCTAAAGTGTTAAGTAAATTAATCCGTGTCTGTTCAGCCCCCCGTCAGCGAAGGCGATAGTTTAAGAATAGTCATTCTTTGAGGAACAAACTGCTTTTGTCTGCGCCACTCAGTTTAAGGGAAAACCACCTCTGGAATGTTATCCAAGCTCTTCATACTCTACACGATTTCTGCTGCCCCTCTAATTATCAGCCAGGACGCTGATTTGTAATCACCGGCTTTCAATAACTCAAATAGGTAGTTTTTCAGCCAAGTATTTTTATTCAAAATGGGACAGAAGCTAAAATTGCATGTTGAATTTTATCCGGAAGCTGTCGTCTTTTAGGATTGCCAGCTGAGGCAGAGCAGTTGTTCATTTTCTTATGACATGTCTGAAGCACGTGCTTTATGAATCTAACCAGCAATCTACCTCAAAGTGTACAATTTATATATCAGCTCAGTCGCTTGCCAGAACCAGCAGGCAGGGAATTTTAAGATTTAATTCAGTGTACCGAATCATCAAACATAACCACACCCAAGCTCTGTTATTCTTCAGAGACTTTAAAGATTAGCTTTTCATTGTCTGTTTGAATTTCAGAGAAAATCATCTTGCTAGTTACATTTTTCACTAGTTATTGCAAGGATTATTTTGAATAAATTTGTCCATGTGAATGACATTCCCACTTACTATTTCTGTAAAGACCCTCAAAGTCTTTTGTCTAAATTTTCTTTTATACTTTTATGTATAAAATGGGCCCATTTCTTAATCTCAAAAAAAAAATTGAATTAAACAGAATCCAGATTCCTTAAGAAAAAAATTTCTCTTGTTTCAAACTTTCTTTTTTAGTCCAATAATTTTGGTCTTCTGGGCCAGAAAAAGAGGTCACTCTGAAAAGTCCCAAAGCTGCAAAATTGCAAAACTGAGAAGCTAGGCTAAAGGTCTTCTGGTTTGTGAAATGTGCTGGATTTTGCCACGTTTCAGGTTTTGTGTTGAAAAATTGTGTTTTCATTTGTCTGGGTCGTTGTTGAAAACGCATCTCTGAAGTGAGTAATTACTGTTAGCAAAGGCAAATAGAAACAGTTGCCTCAATGCAGCTCAGCTTTTCCAGTTCCCAGGAGGCCCCCTCCCGCTTCCTTACTGTGGTTTTTCAAAGTCTTCATCCCCCTCTTCAAACCCTCCCCTGAACTCCCTACACTCACTGTCAGCAGATTACCTTGGCCGCTACCTCACAGAGCAAATAGACTCTATTTACAGGAACTCCTTCAAGTTCCTTCCAGTGAGCAGACACACCATCCTCTGCCGTCTTGGAGTGGAGCTGGGGAGGAGGGCGAGGAGGCTGATTTTCCAAGACCCATCCCTCCGCCTCAGTCCTCTTTCCTCAGGGCCCTTGCTCAAACCTGTCTCTTCTTTCTTGATACATCTTCAGTCTCTACTCGGCATCGACTCCATTCTCTCAGCATGTAAACCTGACACCATCTCTCCCATGAAAGTCCAAGCAACAGCTCCCCGCTTCCTCCTGAACACGGCCACAGGTGACTCCTCTGACAGAAGCTGCCATGTTTTCAGTGCCGTGGCCCTGCCACCCTGGCCTCAGGGAACTGGATTATGATGGGGGCTGTGGTCAAAGGCAGCAGATGTAAAGGCTGTGGGCTTCCGTGGTGGCTCAGATGGCAAAGAATTCGCCTGCAGTGTGGAAGACCTGGGTTTGATATCTGCGTTGGGAAGATCCCCTGAAGAAGGGAGCAGCTACCCAATCCAGTATTCTTGCCTGGAGAATTCCATGGACAGAGGAGTCTGGGGGTCACAAAGAGCTGGACACTGTTGAGCGACTTTTGAAAGAAAATAAAAAGGCTGTTACCAAAGGCAGCTCAAATATGAGAGCCAAAATTACACGGTGTCTGAGTCCTGTTTGAATCCCTGTTTGCAAGCAATAGAAAATGATCCTGCCTAATTTAGCCTCAGCAGGATATTCACTGGAAGGGTGTCTGTGGTTCTTACACTGAGGGAGTCTGGAGGGCCTGACTTAGAAGAGGCAAAAGCCAAGGAGCTCCGAAGAGCTCTGCTGTGAAGAGTGCAGCAAGTGTAATTCAGGAAGGGAGGCGTGTTCCCTTGGCTGGTTCTGCTCTCTTCCGAGGCAGTGGTCTACAGCTGTGTTCACAGCTGTCTTATCTGACTGGCTTAGGCTGAATGGAAGGCTTGCTCCGTAAGCGGGCTGGGTGGGAAGAGAGCACATTGGCTCATTGGCTACTGTGTGGGAAGCGGGTTCTGTCCTTACAACTACGCATAATAGGAGATGCCCCCCAAAAGGGGATTGGATTGCTCCCAGGAGTTGGGTGCTGCACAACCCAAACCAACAGGTGGTGACTCTAGTCGCTTCTCTAACACAATTGGTACCGAGTCTGAATTTGTACTGCTAGCCACATGATGTGCCAAAAAACTGAGAGATGAGTTACTGGGGCAAGGACTAGGACTTCACCTGGGAATCCAGCCAACTGAAAAGATGGTAGACTTGTGTCCCAAAGAATAATCTTAGGTGAGTTATAATTCAGGCTTCTTTTATATGAAAAGGGGAAGAGGTGTGGCTGCTTGTTATGAATTTCCCGATGATGGAATCCTTTGTTCTTGAAGCTGTCCACACAGGTTTGGTGTTTATAGTGTTTCTGTAAACCTCTAACAAGACAAATGTTGTTGTCTGCTCTGCAAATTTTTTTATCTCTGTGTGAATGGGAAAGTATTATACCTTCAGGGGTCAGAGCCCTGAGAATAGGCTATGCTGTATATTTCAGGCTAGAGGGAATATTGTTTTACAAAGGTGCAGCACCACCATGACCAAGCACCAGCAACAGAGCACAAAGGTTGGCGCTGAAGGAATGGAACCAATATGGAGTCAGGTTTGTTCTTGCCGCACGATGAGATGCTCTCCTGAGGAGCATGAATGGGAGACACACATGACAGAGAAATAGAAAGCAGTGGAAAGGGAGAAGCAATAGCAGAGAGAAACAAAGATGAGATAAGACTCAAAGAGACAGCAGGGCTTAGAGAAGTATCACGAAAGTATCAGGAGGTGGAGACAACTGGTGACCACAGGTGCTGGGACGCTGGAGCTGGCTCAGTTCCGGAAGAGCAAGTGGTGTTTCCTAGCTCACAGGCTTTGGAGTCAGAGTATCATGGGTGTCCCTGAGATTCAAACCTCAGCTTAACTGGGTGACCTTGGACATGTTTTTTTTTTTTTTTCATCATAATCTTTATTTATTATTATTATTTTTTTAGAGCTTCCATTTTACTTTATTTTACTTTACAGTACTCTATTGGTTTTGGCATACATTGACATGAATCTGCCATCGGTGTACACGAACTCCCAAACATGAACCCCCCTCCAACCTCCCACCCCACATCATCCCTCCGGATCATCCCCATACACCAGCCCCAAGCACCCTGCATCCTGCATCGAACATAGACTGGCAATTCGTTTCTTACATGATAGTATACATATTTCAATGCTATTCTCCCAAATCATCCCACCCTCTCCCTCTCCCTCTCCCTCAGAGTCCAAAAGTCCGCTCTACACATCTGTGTCTCTTTTGCTGTCTTGCATACAGGGTCCTCATTACATCTTTCTAAATTCCATATATATGTGTTAGTATACTGTATTGGTGTTTTATTGGACATGTTTTTTAACTCACTTTCCTCATTGGTAAAAATTGTACCAACATCATTTAGGTGAAACAACATAATGATAATGTATATAATGACAAAGCATATGCTGAGCATAAGTTCACAGCATATTACATGTTACCTATTACTATTATTATTTTATGTCTCCCATGATTTTTTTCAAATGCTATTCTATTCCTTTATTGTCACAGGAAATTCCACCTCACCTTTCAAGATCCAGCTCAGATGTTACCATCTCTGCAAACCCGTCCATGAATTTTCCTCTTGCCCTAATTCAGGTCAGCACTTATGGAGTGACTTCCGTATGCAAGATGTAGTATTTTTCTAAATACTAGAAAAATCAAAGATGTCAGAGACACAATTTGATTACTCAGCAGCCTACAATCTAAAGGGAGAAGCAAAGGCATAAAAACACAACTTTAATATAGTCCAGTAAAAACCATGATAGATTTTGCTTTCCATTTTCTTCCACCCGAATCATATATCTACTGCAGCAATTTTGCCCTTATGATTCAGTTATTTCCATGACTACCTCTCTCAGTAGGCTGTACACTTTAAAAACTCAAGAATATATCTTTTTCTCTCTAAAATACTAGGCACTCAAAATATTTTTTGAATAAAGTATGATTCCATTATGTTTTCAACCAAAACCTTATTGATTTTCAGACATGCCATTTCCAATGGGTTATTACTATTTGAAAGTTTTATTCTGAATGTTAACAAGTTATTTCCTGACCCAAAGTGAAGATTTCATCTCTGTTCAATGTCATCACCTCTAATCTGGTTGACATCTGAATAGAGGGAGGGAGATGGGTCTGGGATCACCAGGCTGAAACTTGGAATAAAACACCCATTTGAAGATAAAGCTTCAGGTTTGGAGAGCCACGAGGGGGAAAAGTAGGGCTAGGAGAGCAGGGAGAGACAGAGACGGAGCTGGACAGACACACTACAGGTGGGAGTAGTTCAGGGAGGAGGAGGGAGAAAGGGGAGACACTCAGAGGCATCCACCACGTGTGAGAAGGAAGAGAGCCCGGTGTGATCAGAGCAGAACCAGGCAGAGAACAGGATCCAGAAAGGTAATGAGGATGATGGAGAAGGATTTTGATAATTTATTTGAGGAGTTGTGTGAAACACTGGCATGTCTAACAAAGGCGTGGGGAAGATTGGATGAATTACCTAATTTTAACAAGGAGGGATGTATGGAAGTGTCAAAATAGTGGTCCCTGGTGTCAGGTGGGAGAGTCATCACCCCAGATCCAGGTGAGTCGGGATGAGCGGACTGGAGAGGGATGAGGACCCACGTAGTAGGGCTCAATTGTGGTGTTCCTCGTCCAAGTGAGACTGATACCCAAAATACGTCTGGCTCCTCTAGTCATTCATGGGATCATTCACCTATTGGAAATGTCATTTTCTCTCCTTTTGACTTGCTGGACCAAGTTTGTCAATGGCAATTTCTTTCGTCTCTGGTCTTCTTAACCACAATCTATGTTAATGGCCAAACACTGTTTAAAAACATCTTAAAGCATTATAGAAGTCCTGAATGACCGTTTTTTCCTTATGTGACTTAGACTTGGTAACTTTACAATTTTGTTTTATTTTCTTTGGCTGATTACCTTGATCAATCAAGCCAAATGGAAACAGAGCAGAACATGGGCAAATAGACTTTGCCAAGGAGAGCTGACATTCTTCTTTGGCTGCAAAGTGAGAGCCAAAATGTTAGTCGCTCAGCTGTGGCTCTTTGTGACCCCACAGGTTGTAGCCTTCCAGGCTCCTCTGTCCATGGAATCCTCCAGGAGGTCTTCCCAATCCAGGGATCAAACCTGGGTCTCCTGCACTGCAGCAGATTCTTTACCATTTGAGCCACCAAGGAAGCCCCAGGGATGCAGAAAACATTGTTCAATTTCTTCATTTTGTAAATGTGCAAACTGAACTCAAAGAGGTCACATGATGTGCCAAGCCATTCCATAGGAGTGGAAATAGGAGGATGTATTTCCTCTCTTAGTTGAATCATTATAGAATCATTGATATTTTTTAGAGACAGTTGAAAAAAAAATCTATTCTTTAGTACTGGGTAAGCAGAGGAGAAATTTTTAAAAATTTAAATCAGATTTTATTTACATGTCCTTCATGAATAATCTCCATTCCAAGAGGTGTAGGGTCTATTTTGAGGATCAGTGGGGAATTTGAGGAGGACAATGAAATGATCAGATTTATACTTTAGGAAGCTATTTTGGCAGGAGTATTTTTCAGTACAGGAAAGTGTTAGAAAACTATATCTATCAAAGCTTTTCACTTTTTTTTTTTTAATACAAGCCAATTCTTTTGGCATGATTCATGTCTTGGACATGAACAAGAAATATATTATCTTTTTACTATTGTCATATTCTTTCCAGATTTGCCCATACGTGTCTCCTTGAATTGACTTGGTTCAGTTGAAACTTTTGTCTGAGTTGCTTATAATAGTGATGACCCATTTGGTGTCATTTATGATCAGTGTTCTTTTATTTAGAACTTTGTGTAATATAGAGTATTATTACAAGTTGCAGTCAAGTTGCAGTCATCAGTGGAGGCTCTCTAGGAACCCACTTCAAAGCTGGAGTGATATATCCTATACTAACATACTATTTGACTCACTGCTTTAGAATGAAACATAGCTGTTTGATTTATGAGGTCTGGGAACTTAGTTCATTTATTCACTGTGTGTGTAAGTATGTAATGCAGTGGGAATAATGGCCGCATTATTCCCACATGGTCTCTAATCTAATTGGGAAGTAAAAGCATACATATATGAAAAATGCAATAAAAAATAAAATGTTTTTGCTAAAATGAACCCTTTTAAAATAGTGTCTATTTTGATTAGTGTTTTTAAGTAACAGCTTTCATTGTTTAAACATCTGGCCTTACACCTTACTTCTCATTCCAGCAAGAAAGTTTTCATATCCATTTTGCTCATGAAGGAAAACAAAGTTCAGAGAGGTTGACTTGTCTAAGATCACATAGAAAGTGAAGAAAGTGTACAAATTCAAGCCTGGGCTATCTATAATCATAAACCCTGCCAGTTCTTATTAATATAAATAAAGCTTAAGAAGATAATATAAAGCTAAATACAGTAGATATTTAACCAATTTGAGGGTGTCCATCTCAGCATCAGGACCCATTTTCTATGTCTGGGAAATGTTCTTCCTTAGAGCCTTGCCAGGCTCCTTGCAGTTAGGGCACAGACCTAGGCTCTGCCAATCTGATCCACTTGATCTCCAGACTGTGAATCTGTCACCAGTGACACCAGGAAGCAGGGGCCTCCTGGAATATATTTGGACAACATATGGCCTTCCCACGTGGTGCTAGTGGTAAAGAACCCACCTGTAATGCCAGGAGACATAAGAGATGCAGGTTCGATCCCTGGGTCAGGAAGATCCCCCGGAGAAGGAAATGGCAACCTGTTCCAGTATTCTTGCCTGGGAAATTCCATGGACCAAGGAGCTTGACAGGCTATGGTCCATGGTGTCCCAAAGAGTCAGACATGACTGAAGCAACTTAGCATGCATGCATGGGATTGGGGACAGCGGTGACAACCATATTTGATTGTCAAAGACCACAGTGACAGTGGCTCCCAGGACAGAATCCAGATTCTGGTCACTGAGGCTGCCTGAATGTGCTGAGAAGTCTGTGCCCAGCAGAAGTGTCAGGATGTGTTTAATTGACGAGTCCTGTGGTTTGCCTTTGAGAATTGTTTCTGGCTGTAAAATTCCTAAATGTGCCACTCTAGCCCTTTCAGAGAATATATGAACTATCCAGCATCTTTTAAACAACCTCCACTCCTGCTTTAATTTGGCAGAGTTGGTTTCTTTTCTTAGCATCCCAAAGCCCTGACTGTTACTAAGAGTTGTGCCAGGAGAGGTTGCAGACAATAGACTTTCAGAAAAATAGGGAAAGTATTAGTCACTCAGTCATATCTGACTTTTTGCGACCCCATGGACTGTAGCCTGCCAGGCTCCTCTGTCCATGGGATTCTCCAGGCAAGAATAGTGGAGTGGGTTGCCATTTCCTCCTCCAGGAGATCTTCCCGACCCAGGGATTGGACCTGGGTCTTGCACAGAGCAGGGTTCTCCTGCATTGTGGGCAAATTCTTTACCGTCTGAGTCACTAGAGANTGTAGCCTGCCAGGCTCCTCTGTCCATGGGATTCTCCAGGCAAGAATAGTGGAGTGGGTTGCCATTTCCTCCTCCAGGAGATCTTCCCGACCCAGGGATTGGACCTGGGTCTTGCACAGAGCAGGGTTCTCCTGCATTGTGGGCAAATTCTTTACCGTCTGAGTCACTAGAGAAGCCTGAAATTAATTACCTGTCCTGGGAGTAGGTAAGGGGAAATGGAAATCAAGCTGCTATTAAGAAACTGGACCTGAACAGCCATCGACATTTATGAAAACAAACAAACAAAAACCCAGTTATTGAAAAGATCACCTGCTGTCCCCTTCAGTGACAGTTCCATTGAAGTCTGGTTTGTGAGATGATGATTACTATAAGAAGGCAGTTGAAGGAAGGAATTCAAGGACTGTATTGTGTGGCAATGGGCAGTTTAATAGCAGAAAATGAAAAACTCAAAGTATTTTTTTCTCCTTGGAAGAAAAGCTATCACAAACCTAGAAAGCATATTAAAAAGCAGAGACATTACTTTGCCTGCAAAGATCCATCTAGTCAAAGCTATGGTTTTTCCAGTAGTCATGTATGGATGTAAGAGTTGGACTATAAAGAAAGCTGAGCACAGAAGAATTGATGATTTTGAACTGTGGTATTTTTTTCTCCTTGGAAGAAAAGCTATCACAAACCTAGAAAGCATATTAAAAAGCAGAGACATTACTTTGCCTGCAAAGATCCATCTAGTCAAAGCTATGGTTTTTCCAGTAGTCATGTATGGATGTAAGAGTTGGACTATAAAGAAAGCTGAGCACAGAAGAATTGATGATTTTGAACTGTGGTATTGGAGAAGACTCTTGAGAGTCCTTTGAACAGCAAGGAGATCCAACCAGTCAATCCTAAAGGAAATCAGTCCTGAATATTCATTGGAAGGATTGATGCTGAAGCTGAAGCTCCAATACTTTGGCCACCTGGTGCAAAGAACTGACTCAATGGAAAAAACTCTGATGCTGGGAAATATTGAAGGCAGGAGGAGAAGGTCACAGGGGATGAGATGGTTGGATGGTATCACTGACTCGGCAGACATGAGTTTGAGCAAGCTCTGGGAGTTGGTGATGCACAGGGAAGTCTGGCACGCTGCAGTCCGTGGGGTTGCAAAGAGTCAGACATGACTGAGCAACTGAACTGAATTGATTTTTCATTGGAAGATAATTGCTTTTCAGTATTGTTTTGGTTTCTGCCATATATCAACATGAATCAGCCATAGGTAAACATATATCCCTCCCTCTTGAACATCTCTCCCACCCCATTCTTCTCAAACCTTTTAACTCTCAGCTCAAGACACCACTGAAAACCAGTCACTTGCTAAAACAGTGCTAAAAGATTAATCTCTCTTTGCCACAGTTGGAATGCACACTCAAAGATTTAGCCTCCATGTTGCTTATGTCAATTTTATAACCTTCCCTTGTCCCTTACATGGAAATTCCAATTTCAGCTAACATAGGAGGCTAAGCAAAGGTCCCAACATCAGGGGGAGGCCAGTGAGAGAAGCTGGGTATTCAGCACAAATCATCAGAGACAATGCAAATCCATCCTGACCCCACCAGTGTGAGCCCTATGGGCTTTTCTAAAGATCATCCAAAAGAATTACAAGATTTTGTTCGCTTATATTTGCAAAAATCCAGCTGATACAGATGGGAATGAATTCTCAGGATTGTTAACCAAGGGTGGAGGAATGCGATTGAAATGAAGCGGAATGTGTCCGTTTGTGCATGCAAGGCTAGTATTAGTTGCTCAGTCGTGTCCAACTCTGTGACCCTATGGACTGTAGCCCGCCAGGCTCCTCTGTCCATGGGATTTCCCAGGCAGAATGCTGGAGTGGGTTGCCATTTCCTTCTAGAGGGAATCTTCCCAACTCAGGGATCAAACCTACCTCTCCTGCTTTGGAGGCATATTCTCTACTGTCTGAACCACCAGGGAAGCCTCAAAAGGTGTCACAGTTTGTGCATGCACTTATATGCAGTTCTGTATTGAACTGGGGGTGATTTTAGTTACTTTTATTCGTCTACTGACAAAATTTGGGCTGAACAGTGATCTAGACATTCCTGGTGTAATATAAAGAAGAGGAACTTAAGACTTAAAGATGTAGGGAAGTGGGAGTGAGTTTCTTGTGTGCAATCCATTTACATAACTCCTAACTGTGGCCCCAAGTCCTCCTCACAGAGCCAAGCATTGAGAAATTCACTGGTGAAGAGCATCCAGTCTTTTGGAAAATCCCTATAGAAGCTGCTCTTTGTGGACCTAGATGCAGTGAGAGGCGGCACAGTCGAAATGAGCTCTCTGATTTCACTTTGATACTAGAATCCCAGAGTGGCAGAAGCCACGTAGCAGCCATAAATGTTGAAGGAAATTGGGGCTTGGGTGGCCATCAGGAAGAGGAGAGGCTGAGCCAGTGTGGTAATCAAAGTGGTCCAATCCTCAGAGAGCGTTGGTATTTGCTAATCACTCACGGTATTCTAGGAATGAACTATGTATACAACCTGCCAAGAGAACATTTGATTTGTCAAACAGTACCAACACCAATCAGACCCCCAGAACTCTAGGTATGGTAATCAGATGTCCAACTTGAACTACCACATAAGAAAGTGTTGGCCTTTATACCCAGTTTCCAAACTTAAATTCTCAATACCAAAAGGAAGGCAGGGCTTCCCTGGTGGCTCAGAGGTAAAGAACCAGCCTGCCAATGCAGGAGACGTGGGTTTGATCCCTGGGTTGGAAAGATCCCCCAGAGAAGGAAATGGCAGTCCTTTCCAGTATTCTCGCCTGGGAAATCCCATGGACAGAGGAGCCTGGCAGGCTACAGTCCATGGAGTCACAAAGAGTCGGACTTAGCAACTAAACAACAAACCAAAGGAAAGCTACACTGCCTTGAAAAAGGATTCAGTGCCACGATTGTAAGTATGTATTTCTTCCAGCCTCTTCTGCAAAGGGACCTTCAGCTATTGGGATGACAACATTGGGAAAATGAAGTGCCTGGACTTTTCAGGTATAGTACACAAGTTTCTCTGAGTTAACACTAATTTCTGAGGGGCCAGAACCCCACTGTGACTATCAGTCAGGATGAGGGCTTATAGAGATAAGGCAATAAGTAGAGTTTTGAACTGAGTCTATATCAGCTGAACCTGGACTCACCTCTGTTACTGATTTTATGATTACAATTAAAACACCTCAGCAACTGCAAAATTCCTTTATTGGTACTGATACATGAAACAAAGGTTATTGTGATAAGAGGAGCCCAGTGGAAGTCCCTGTAATTCTTCCTAATGGTTTTTAAAAAATACTTAATACACTCATTAAACAATTTTTGTTGAATGTCTGCTTTATGTCAGACACTATAGCAGTGGTTGTCAATACAAACAAAAAAAAATCTGCCCTGGTGGAGCAAAAGTCCTGGAGGAATAAGACAAATTAATAAGGCAAATATATGGTATGGCAGGTTCAGTTCAGTTCAGTCGCTCAGTTGTGTCTGACTGTTTGTGACCGAGTGGACTGCAGCATGCCAGGCCTCCCTGTCCATCACCAACCTCCAGAGCCTACCCAGACTCATGTCCATCACATCACTGATGCTATCCAACCATCTTATCCTCTGTCATCCCCTTCTCCTCCTGCCTTCAGTCTTTCCCAGCATCAGGATCTTTTCCAATGAGTTAGTTCTTCACATCAGGTGGCCAAAATATTGGAGCTTCAGCTTCAGCATCAGTCCTTCCAATGAATATTCAGGACTGATTTCCTTTAGGATGGACTGGTTGGATCTCCTTGCAGTCCAAGGGACTCTCAAGAGTCTTCTCCAACACCACAGTTCAAAGGCATCAATTCTTCAGCGCTCAGCTTTCTTTATAGTCCAACTCTCCCATCTATTCATGACTACTGGAAAAACCATAGCTTTGACTAGATGGACCTTTGTTGGCAAAGTAATGTCTCTGCTTTTTAATACGCTGTCTAGGTTGTTCATAGCTTTTCCTTCAAGGAGCAAGCGTCTTTTAATTTCATGGCTACAATCACCATCTGCAGTGATTTTGGAGCCCCAAAAATAAAGTCTCTCACTATTTCCATTGTTCCCCCATCGATTTGCCATGAAGCAATGAGAACAGATGCCATCCCATCTTAGTTTTCTGAATGTTGAGTTTTAAGCCAACTTTTTCAGTCTCCTCTTTCACTTTCATCAAGAGGCTCTTTAGTTCTTCTTCACTTTCTGTCATAAGGGTGGTGTCATCCGCATATCTGAGGTGATATGTCTCCCGGCAATCTTAATTCCAGTTTGTGCTTCATCCAGCCCAGCATTTTTCATGATGTACTCTGCATATAAGTTAAATAAGCAGGGTGACAATATACAGCCTTGATGTACTCCTTTCCCAATTTGGAACGATTCTATTGTCCCATGTCCAGTTCTAATTGTTGCTTCTTGACTTGCCATGGGAAAAAAAAAAGTCAGGCTTGGTGTGGCAGTGAAGGGATTGCTTCATTTCTCATAGAGCCAACTGGGATTAGAATTGAGGAATTAGGGGCTGCTGTAGGGGTCCTAGACTTCATGAGATGACCAATGTAAAGACAGATTGAGGGAATAATGAAATAATAGATAATACAAAATGCAAAACAAGCAAACCAATAACCATTTTCACATGGTGGAAAGAATCAGAAAGTCACCAGCAGGGTGCTTGAAAGATGCAAGGATGATAATTGTCTATCTCATCTCCATGTCATATGTGTCTGCCTGGCAGATGCAGGTGGCAAATTGGTTGCCGGGGGCCAGCATGAGAAACTCCACCCATGGCAAAGGTCATGAGGAAGGAGGCTTGGCATACACAAAGGCATGATCAAGCCTCAGGAAATCCCCTGTTCCCGAGCATCTAACCCCAAAACCAGAGTCTGTTTTATGCTCTCACCTACATCTCTGACTTTACCGGGGGCTCTCCCCCATAACCATTTCTCTCGGAGAAGGAGTTAACTTGCAGCTTCAAGTTAATAAAAATTCCTGGGTGTGACAAGAGTGTTTCAACTTACGGGACTCCTCTGAAGCTTATCTAGCCTGCCTGTATAGGTTCGTCCAGCCACATGTGATTGTTTACAGCACCCCAACTGTGAGAGACATGAGATGTTTTAGACTTACTAAAGGCAGATTCCTTTGGGAAGTTAGAAATTATTAGTATAGTGAATTGGTTAGGAATTATATTGGTGAAGGGTTTTTCATTTGTTGTGCCAATAATTACTGCTAATTCCCTGCCCTGGGTGTGACAAGGGTGTCTCAGGTCAAACCTCTCTGCTGACAGACTAGCTTCTGTGACAACCGCTCAACCATAAACAGCACAGAGAGTTTGGAGTATTAGCATAGGGCTTTTCCCTGGAGAAGGAAATGGCAGTGCACTCCAGTACTATCGCCTGGAAAATCTCATAGACAGAGGAGCCTGGTAGGCTACAGTCCATGGGGTCACAAAGAGTCGGACACGACTGAGCGACTTCGCTTCACTTTCTCATTGTTGAGTCGATTGCCGTCAGGCCTCCATATCCTTAGGCACCTGGGAATATATTAATCAATGTATCTGGAATATAGAAAAGGAAATATAGTAGTTTTTGATGCTAGCAATACTAGGCTTTTTGAGTTAATGAATTTTCTCTTTTGATATAGATCACTGTACTTTGTTATAAATCACTGTGTCCTTGCTATGTAAAAATGTAACTTTATCACTATCTCAAGACTAAATAGATCTTAAGGGGAACATTGGTGAAGGGTTTACATTTGTTGAGCCAATATTTGCTGCTAAATCTCCATATTCCTTGCCCTTATAATGAGTATAACTAGCATATAGAAAAAATAAGTATTAACCTTTAAGATTAATCATGTTAAACCTTAGGCTAAGTAAATTCCTTTCCTAGTTGTAACTCACTACACCCTCACCCTATAGGAATGCAACTTTATTTGGAGGGTGGCGCCTGATTTAAGAAAGAATCACCCCTGGAAAAATAAGTTTTCTGGTTAACTGACCAGTATCAGAAAGGGCCATAAAACGTCAGCAGGCCTCATGGCCAAGAAGATGATGTAAAACCCATAAGACCTTTGTATAGTTTTACATGAAGCACCTGATTGTGACAAGGGTCAGGTCTGCTGACTCCCGCATGACTCTGTATTCATCCCTATGTATAACAAAAAGGTATATAAACAAACCTGAAAAATAAAGAAATTGGATCAGTTTCTGGAAAGACTGATTCCCCCATGTCGTTTCTTCCTTGCTCCCCGTTTTCCTGGCTGAATTCCCATCTGGTACGAGGGTACGCACCAAGCCTACTAACTTTGCCAGGGCTTCTGAGATCGGACCGGGGAGGCCTCAGTGCCTCCTCTCCTTCGGGAGAATGGAAAGACGCCTGTGGCCTACGTAGGTGGTGATTGGTATTCCACGTAAACCAAGTTATTCAGCCTCTTTTTCTCCACTAATATTTCCTACTACACTATCCGTTTCTAATCTCTCTATATATCTGTAATTAAGTTTTTTCCTAGGACGCCGATTCCATCCCCACCTTCGAATCACCCTGGATTCACCGGGGCTGGACCCTGGCAATTGGTGTTGGAGAGAAAGTTTTTGTGTTTCTCTATCAGGATTTAAGCTAAGCATGCCACATAGCGAATCCATCTCATTGTGGGTGATCAGTCAATACCATGTTATATATTTGAGTTCTCAACCTACTTGATACATCTTTCTTCATAGCTCAGTCAGTAAGGAATTTGCCTGCAATGCAGGAGACCGGGGTCTGATTCCTGGGTCAGGAAGATCCCCTGGAAAAGGAAATGGCAACCCACTCCAGTATTCTTGCCTGGAGAATACCATGGACAGAGGAGCCTGGCAGGCTTCAGTTCCAGGGAGGTCACAAAGAGTTGGACATGATTTAGCAATTAAACAAAAACAACATAATATTTGTCACATTATGTTTTCCTGGTTTGATGCCACTTTGTTTCTGAATTCATGTTTGGGAAAATCATGGTTTGAGAACAAAGACTATAACTTAGTCCAGAAAACCTGTTCCGCTCATTCTTTGCCTTTTTTAAAAAATGAAACTTTACATATCTACCCAAACTCCCAAGTTCTACTCCAAATCTTCACTTTTCAGGGACAACAATGAAACAGAAGAATAAAAAAGCAAAGAGCTTGAGTAGAGAACCTTGAAACTGTTTATAAAGTAATTTCCTGTGAGTCAAAGAAGTTGTTCAGAGAATAACATTCACAGAATAAAGATGCATTGTTCACTTATTTAAACCCATGCAAGGTGCTTACTACACAATGATCTCTGTTACCCTGACTTTTCAAGCACTGATTGATTTACTCTTCCTGTATCAGTTTAATTTACTCTTTATTTTACAAGAAAAGAGAGTCCATCTTGGATTTAAAACCAAGAGAATTTAATCCAGGAAACTGGTTACAGATGCAGAGCTCAGTAACTAAACAAAAGAAAGTGAGACATCCTAGTTTGCAACAGGAGAAACCTGTTCCTATTTTCAGTGGAGACAAAAAATGAAAGCAATGGGGCTTGCCCAACTGGTCTTGGACACTCCAGAAAAGCTGGAGCAACCTAGAATCTATCCAGTAGTAGCTAGAGACACAGCCTGGGGAGCTCCAGACACATCTGTGGAAAGATGAAATCATGGAGGATACCCAAGTGTCGTTAGGGAAACCACCAGAGACGTGTTGCCAGCAGAATTGTGTCCCCAGCTAGAATTCATATGTCAGAGTCCTGATTCCCAGTATGCCCCAGTGTGACTGCACTTGGAGATAGGGCCTTGAAAGAAATGATTATGAGGTCATGTACATGGGCCCTAATCCAACATGACCAGTGTCCTTGTTACCTACCAGAGTTCTTGGCTTCCCTAATCAATAGAAACAGATCAGAGGCAATACAAAAAATTCCAGCAAGGCTTAACTGGGGCCCCTGCAGTAGCAAGTGGGAATGAGAACAAATAACAGGGCTTCCCTCACAGCTCGATTGGTAAAGAATCCACTGGCAAAGCAGGAGACCCTGGATCAGGAAGATCTGATCTGATCTCCCTGCTGGAGAAGGGATGGACTACCCACTCCAGTATTCCTGGGCTTCCCTTGTGGCTCAGCTGGTAAAGAATCCACCCGCAGTGCTGGAGACCTGGGTTTGATCCCTGGGTTGGGAAGATGCCCTGGAGAATGGAAAGGCTTCCCATTTCAGTATTCTGGCCTGGAGAATTCCATGGACTATAGAGTCCATGGAGTCACAAAGAGTCAGACATGACTGAGTGACTTTTATTTATTATTATTGTTTCTTGCTGAGATGAGACTAGCTTGTTCTTTATATGGGATCAGGGTAGGGGTGCATTCAGGGGTCAGGCTGGAGGTATGGCTTAGGTGTTTTGCCAACCCCTTACATGGTATTGTGTGCAAGAGGTATGTGCAAAACCCTAGTTTTGCTCCTGAAACCCCTGATTTTCCTCCATGCTCTGCAAAAGTGACAGCCAGGTTTTCAGGTCTCTGTGTTTTTTGCCCAGAATTTACCCCAACTGCTCACACACACAATTTTGGTTTTGTTTTTTTAATCACATATAGTTTCTTTGTGTTTTGTTGCTTGAGGAGAGGTATGTCTAAGTGCAGACATTGTAGCACTGCAGCAAAGCGTCCCAGGTCGCAACCTGTCTCATCCTTATAAGAAGAATAAATCTGGAGACACAAAAGAAACAGTAGAGATGCATGCACACAGAGGAAAGATCATATAAGAAAACACTAGGAAGACAGCCAAGTGCAAGCCAGGGAGAAAGGCTTCAGAGAAAATAAACATGCTGATACCTTGATCTTGAACTTGTATCCTCCAGACCTGTGAGTAAACAAAGGTCTTCTGCAGGCTTCCTGGTGGCTCAGATGATAAAGCAACTGCCTGCAATGCAGGAGACTCAGGTTTGATCCCTGGGTCAGCAAGATGCCCTGGAGAAGGGCATGGCAACCCACTCCAGTATTCTTGCCCGGAGAATTCCTTGCACAGGGAAGCCTGGCAGGCTATAGTCCAAAGGGGTCTCAAAAATTCAGACATGCCTGAGTGACTGGCACTTTCTGCTGTTTAAGTTGACCAGTCAGTGGTATTTTGGTGTAGGAGCTCAAGCAAACAAATACAGAGAGGCTAGCGATACTCTAGCTTCTCCTTTCCTCCAGGTGCAAAGCCCCCCTATCTCTGCCTCCCATTGGTGAATCCTATCATTAACTTGGAGACTGGAAGTGCAGCCTGCAGGAGTAGATGCCATGTGATAGAAAGCAGAACAACTGAAATCATGGGGACAGCAGACATCATAACACACCCTACCTATCCTGCTATTAAACCAACCTACGCTCTGTTGTAAAGTGTGCATACTAAGTTGTTTCAGTCGTGTCTGACTCGACCTATGAACTGTAACCTACCAGGCTCATCTGCCCATGCGATTTTCCAGGCAAGAATACTGGAGTGGGTAGCCATTTCCTCTTCCAAGGGGATCTCCCTGACCCAAGGATTGGACCTGTGTCTCTTATTTCTGCTGCACTGGCAAGCAGATTTTCTACCACTAGCACCACAAAGAGAAGACAAAAAGACAGATAAGTTGAGCTGCTCAACTGGAGTGAAGTTATAGCTAGATATNGATTCCTGGGTCAGGAAGATCCCCTGGAAAAGGAAATGGCAACCCACTCCAGTATTCTTGCCTGGAGAATACCATGGACAGAGGAGCCTGGCAGGCTTCAGTTCATGGGGTTGCAAGAGTCGAACAGGACGTAGGGACTAAACCACCACCACCTACTTAAAACTGTGATCTTTTGCACTGATACATTTGACATTAAAGTAGTTAACAGTTCAGCTGGTCTCCATGGAATGGTGCTAGAGAGTCAAGTACTTGGTAGTGTTTGAAAACTATTCTCCATAGCTTGACTGATTGTTACATTGTTTGTTTCATGAATGGCTTCCTTTTCCATTGGTTTGTACTCGTTAATCAGTGGGGTAGTCTGCTTGGTGTTGCTGTTAAACTGAGATTAAAATCTGTTTGTTAGGGTGGTTTCAAGAAAGTTTAGTACAATAAGAAAGAAATGATTTGTGCAAAAGCTTATCTTCCAGCACTTTTATTTTCAGAGCCTGCTCAGTTTGATACATAGAGTGAAGCTTTTGACCTTGATCTAGCAAACTTTGGATTTGATCCCAAACACTAAAGTACAAAGAGATTTCCTCCTGTTTAATGTAGTTCTTTGCTAACAACATTAAGAAAAATAATGTCATTTCACTTTTCTGCAAGATATGACTTGGCTGACATATTATCTATACTAGTTTTATTTTTGTAAAAAGCTTTTTATTCTGTTATAAAGTAAGCATATTTACTAAAGAAAATCTGGAAAACTTAGAAAAGGGGGAAGGAAATGAATTCACCTTCTATCAACACATGACAGATTACCACAGGCTTAGTAGCTTGAAGGGGCTACCCATGCCAGTATTCTTGCCTAGAGAATCCCATGGACAGAGGAATCTGGTGGGCTACATACAGCCCATAGGGTAGCAAAGACTTGGACATAGTTGAAGCGACTTAGCATATACACAGTAGCTTGAAACAACATACATTTAATATCTCACAGTTTCTGTAGGTCAGGAGTCTGGGCACAGCTCAGCTGGATCCTCTGCTCAGTGGCTGCCTTCATGGTCACCCACTAGGGACTGTGGTCTCATCTGAGGTTTATGGTATGACTCCAGGTCTAAGTTGTTGTTAGCAGAACTCATTTCCTGCAGCTGTAGAACTCATGCTGTCTAGCTTCCTCAAGCCACAGGCATTTCACCTTTCAGGGACAGCTTTCAAAGAACTCACCTGATTAGACCAGGCCCACCCAGGATCACCCCCATTTTGGTGAACTCAGCTGATGAAGGGCTTTGGTTATCACTGCAAAATCTCTTCACCTTTGCCATATAATGTAACTAAATCATAGATAGATAAGGTATCTCACCATATTCACAGGTTCAGCTAACACTCAAGGGGAGAAGACTAGACACAAACATGAGTCAGCTTCGAATTCTGCCAACCACAGCAAAACTACTCAAATAATCTATAATAACAGCCTCAATATTTTAAGGTACTTCTTTAATTCTTTTCCTGTGTAGTGTGTTCTTGACATCAGTTCAGTTCAGTTTAGTCGCTCAGTTGTGTACGACTCTTTGTGACCCCATGAATCGCAGCACGCCAGGCCTCCCTGTCCATCACCAACTCCTGGAGTTCACTCAGACTCGCATCCACTGAGTCCGTGATGCCATCCAGCCATCTTATCCTGGATCGTCCCCTTCTCCTCCTGCCCCCAATACCCCCACCATCAGAGTCTTTTCTAATGAGTCAACTCTTCTCATGAGGTGGCCAAAGTACTGGAGTTTCAGCTTTAGCATCATTCCTTCCGAAGAAATCCCAGGGCTGATCTCCTTCAGAATGGACTGGTTGGGTCTCCTTGCAGTCCAAGGGACTCTCAAGAGTCTTCTCCAGCACCACAATTCCAAAGCATCAATTCTTCGGTGCTCAGCCTTCTTCACAGTCTGATTCTCACATCCA
>SJYX01003747.1:0-15532 GCA_006410675.1 Oreotragus oreotragus | reverse complement strand
GACTCTTGAGAGTCCCTTGGACTGCAAGGAGATCAGACCAGTCAGTCCTAAAGGAAGTCAGTCTTGAATATTCACAGGAAGGACTGATGCTAAAGCTGAAGTTCCAATACTTTGGCCACTTGATGCAAAGAACCAGCTCCTTGGAAAAGACCCTGATGCTGGGAAAGACTGGGGGCAAGAGAAGAGAGGGGGCAACAGAGGATGAGATGGTTGGATGGCATGGACATGAGTTTGTGCAAACTCAGGGAGATAGTGAAGGACAAGGAAGCCTGGCATGCTGTAGCTCATGGGATGGCAAAGAGTTAGACACTACTTAACGTCTGCACAACAAGAACAACAAAAGAGACACCATTTCTTGACTGCTCTTGGGCTTCCCAGGTGGCACTAGTGGTAAAGAGCCCACCTGCCAATGCAAGAGACAAAAGAGATGTATGTTTGATCCCTGGGTCGGAAAGATCCCCCAGAGGAGGGCATGGCAACCCACTCCAGTTTGCTTGCCTGAAGAATCCCATGGACAGAGGAGCCTGGCGGGCTACAGTCCACAGGGTTGCAGAGTCAGACTGAAGCGACTTAGCACTGAAACATAAAAGTCCAAAAGAAAGAAAAAAATGGGAAAGAAGAAAAATAATTTTATTTTAAAATTTGATATGTAGTTTTTTAGTACTTAGAATAGTGTGTCTGACACTAGTAGATACTTAATATTTGAATGAATGATTGAAGTTTTCTTTTTAAAGAGGGAGTTATCAATACTTCAGGAAACATGTTCTACTTGCTAGCTAGTTCATACATAGTTTAGCAGCAGAAGAGTGTGTTCCAAGTAGAATTCATTAGAATCACCTTTGGCCAAAAGAAAGTGTAGATTTTGTTTAAGAATTGAAAGTCTTTTTATGTCTTTTACCAAGAATATAATTTTTAGGAATCATCTATGTTAGCGAAAACTGTACTGTTGAGTCTTTGGATTTGTTATAAAGAAAATTTAGCATGCCTTGATGTTATCTGTGCCTTAATTATGATTTGTGTAGTACTTGTTTTGTCATGGCAAATACACAAAGGTAAAAATGAAAAATACACAAAGGTAAAAATGAAAAATTGTAAAAATATGTAGGAAGGTTTATAAGCCAGTTGGTCTAGCCAAATTGCTTTCTGTAGCAGATGATACAGAGCAGTATGCTTTGGACTCGTGATACTTCTTCTAGAGGGCACTATATGCTGTATAGCCTTTTCTAATAACACATGACCTTTCTAGGCCTATCCCAATCAGCTTCTATGACTTGAGCAGGCTCAAGACATTTCATCCTTTTAGAATAATAAAACCATTTAATTGATTTTGTGATTTATTTTTGATTGGCTTAATTTAATGTTTAAAATGAGGGCAACTCTCAACTGATCAGTCCTGAACTGATCATTAAATCTCTTACTACACCTAACAAGACTTCTTTGCTTCAAACATCATTGCCTTGACTTAACTCTTCAAACAACATGATGTTAGATCCCCTCATTTATTCTCATCTATTTCCTTAGATTTTTAAAATCTTTTTAAAGTTCCACATTCAGAGCGAAGCACAGTTCTCAAGTGTAGGCAGTTTGCATAGAGAAGGCCATTTCCCTCCTAATACTTTACTTTTAATGAAACATGATTATCAGCATTTGGGGCAGCCATAGCACATTTTGTCTCACTGAAATAGATTTTTTATAAGTCCTAGTCTTTCTCACATATATTGAACCATTTTGTTGATGTTAATTCTAAGTGCGTGACTTTGTATTTATCCTTATTAAAGTTTATCCTGTTAGATTTAGCCTTCTATTCCAGCCACTTAGGATTACTTTAAAAGTTGATTTTATCATATATGATATTGCTTTCCCATCCCACATTCCTGTCATTTGCATATTTGATCATCATCCAAGTCATTTATTTATAAAAAATATTGCAGAGTACAGGTTTCCCTGAGGTCCTATGGAGTATCACTAAACCTTCTTCCGGACTTACTCTCAACGTAGGTGCAGTTTGCATATAGTAATTATCTTAACCACTTAACACAGAATTCATATTTTTCACCTTCAACAAAGATCTCAAGAGACAGTATTTTATACATTGCTGAAATCCAGAAATATTTATGTTTACAGCATTCCTTTGTCCAACCACATTTAAAAAGGAAACTGAGATAGTTTGGTTATGGTTTCTAGCAATCTTTGATGCTCTGCCTGAATACTCATAAACTATTCTTTTAACGGGCTTCCCTGGTGGCTCAGCAGCAAACAATCCTACTTGTAGTGCAGGAGATGCAGGTTCAGTCCCTGGGTTTGAAAGATCTCCTGGATGAGGAAGTGGCAACCCACTCCAATATTCTTGCCAGGCAAATCTCATGGATAGAGGAGCCTGGCAGGCTGCAGTCCCTGGGGTCTCAAAGAGTTGGACACGACTGAACAGTTGGGCATTCTTTTAATAACTGTTTGTGCAGTCTTACCTTGGATTTCATATCAGATCACTGTGGTGTAAGGTGTGAAGAATATACTCTCTTTTCATGTTGAAAATTGCTACTACAGACATAAAAAGCTAACGTGATGTTTGGCATTATCAGAACCATGAGACTTGTCTGAGTTTACATACTGAGTGTCACCTACAGATCCCATCTTCTCATTCTCTAATTTTCCTGGTATCCAGTTTCATCCAGGTATATAATTTCATTCCTGGCACTTTCTGATAGTCTCCTTAGGTACTGTGATCCATTAATCCCATATTTGGTCTTCTTTTTCTATTCTTAAGATGGTGTTTCTTTACAGAAAAGACAGAAGAAAAACCAGGGATTAGATGTTCTCCTGTCTCTTTTTTATATTAATTATGTGTCATATACAACAAAAAGTGGACCTGTGCTTTCCCATAGCTTTTTTTGCAGGTCTCAGCACAGTCTGGGCTTAAACTCAAGCTTGTTCCTTTTATATATTGTTGCCACTTTTTAAAAAATAGTTTTTCCCTCATATATATATATATATATATATATATATTTTTTTTTTTTTTTTCCCTTGTGCATGTCCTTCTAATTCTGTGTTGATGGTGAGCTTTCTATCCCCTCTGTGTAGATACCTCCCTGCTTTTTCCCCTCTATCTCAGATAACATGGGATTGGCAGATTTCATTTTTGAGGGCTTTTTTTTTTCATCTCAGACCATGAGCTTGGGTCCTNTTTTTTTTTTTTTTTTTCCTTGTGCATGTCCTTCTAATTCTGTGTTGATGGTGAGCTTTCTATCCCCTCTGTGTAGATACCTCCCTGCTTTTTCCCCTCTATCTCAGATAACATGGGATTGGCAGATTTCATTTTTGAGGGCTTTTTTTTTTCATCTCAGACCATGAGCTTGGGTCCTGTCTTCTTCACTGTTTGAACCCTGCTCTTAACTGTGTTCCTTATTCTTCCAGCTTACCTGGCTTGATTGCTTTTATTTGAGGCTCCCAGCACTTCCTCTTTTGCAATCAGTTTCTCTTTCTTGGTCAACTTAGATTCAGAATTATAATTCTTATCCCTTCTGCTGTCTGGCTGGTAAACAACTAGCCAGGCAGGTTTTTTTGTTTTTTTTTTATACCATGTATGCTGGTTTTTAGTTGAAAAATTTTCACCAGTTGTTCAGGTAGCAAACATCTTTTATCACTTGTGACAGAGGGCTCTTACCAAGAAAGTTAGTTGATTTCATCATTACTCGGTAGGTAGGGTATCTCACTGGCTTCATAGTAAAACCTTCAGGGCCATCTCTCCCTGCCAGGTGTCCTCGCTCATCTATCTGCCCTTCCATCCTTCCCCACACATCCAAGGAAATCGTTCTGCTGTCCTCTCCTCTTAAAAAGTGTCATAGCCAGTTGTTTACTGGATACTTCTTTCCTTTTATTTATTCTTACTTTTTTTCTTTTGAAGCTGACCTCAGAGTAGGGTGTGTAGTCTTTTTGGTTCTTGCCCTTTGATGCTGTAACTAACATAGGGAGACTGGCATGTTTTCTTTTATATTTTCTTTTCATCGTGATGGAGTGTTATAAATAGGGAAGTTAGACGTTCATGGCCTCTTATTGTCCCAAGTTAGTTTCTAATTTCCTTAGTTGCTATGGACACCTTTCTATTTACCTTTCTTACTCAAGGTTCAGTTCAGTTCAGTCGCTCAGTTGTGTCCGACTCTTTGCGACCTCATGAATCGCAGCACGCCAGGCNTTTCTTTTCATCGTGATGGAGTGTTATAAATAGGGAAGTTAGACGTTCATGGCCTCTTATTGTCCCAAGTTAGTTTCTAATTTCCTTAGTTGCTATGGACACCTTTCTATTTACCTTTCTTACTCAAGGTTCAGTTCAGTTCAGTCGCTCAGTTGTGTCCGACTCTTTGCGACCTCATGAATCGCAGCACGCCAGGCCTCCCTGTCCATCACCAACTCCTGGAATTCACTCAAGGTAAAGCTCATCAAACCTATTCCTCTCTTTGCGCCAGGCTCTCTAGAAGAGGGTTTAGGAACCAGCAGGCCTGAGGGAGAAGGTTAAACTGTAGGAGTGCACAAGTAGAGACCATTCAGAGGCTGCCTTATCTCAAAAGGGTAATTTATATTTCAGGGGACCATGAAGCAGCTCTTCATGGAATCCCAGTTACAAACAGGAGAGATCATACCTGATACTGTTTCTGTTCCCCAATGACTTCCAATCAGATGCTTTCTGCTAGGCCTCTACACTCAGGGGTGGTTTTCTACTTAGTGGCCCACATTTTTAACATGCAATCAACTTTAACAGGTAAGGTTTCTGTATGCTTACATTTAAGCAGAGATACTGTGAAATGTTGAGAATTCAAAAGTGATCAAAGTATATTAGGACTGGAATATTCTGGAGAATGCAGGCAAATAAACAAAAATATAAATCATGTCAAAAGGTATTTCAACACACCAAGGAGAAGTTATTCCCTTTAAACAGTTCATGTTTCACTGGAATGAATTAAGTATATGAGGCAGAGAATACAATAAAATGCTAAATTGGTAGCAACCACTTAAGAGTTCACTAGAGTTGGTTTTCCAAAGCTGCACTCAGTTTACATCAGAGAAGGAACAGACTTCTGTATTTCAAAATTGTTTCCTGTTGAATTGTTATTGTTGTGGGATAAGCAGGGGCCTAGAGCTGTGTTTATCAGTGACCTTTAGCCTTCACTTCTAAGAATGTGGAGCTGAATGGATTCTTGCTCCCACAGCAGAGTAAAAAAGCAGCTCAGTGTGGCAAGAACATGAGTGATTATATTCAAGGATTTTAGATTTCAAAATTTCTAATGAGAAAGTACTTGGGTTGGCTGTACTGTTTTGAGTTGATTTTAGGGGTAGCAGTTTTAGAATGGCACCCCACTCCAGTGCTCTTGCCTGGAAAATCCCACGGGCGGAGGAGCCTGGTAGGCTGCAGTCCATGGGGTCGCACGGAGTCGAGTCGGACACGACTGAGCGAATTCACTTTCACTTTTCACTTTCATGCATTGGAGAAGGAAATGGCAACCCACTCCAGTGTTGTTGCCTGGAGAATCGGGGGGAGCCTGGTGGGCTGCTGTCTATGGGGTCGCACAGACAGCAGGAGCAGCAGCAGTATTAGAATTCTAGCCTTAATTGACAGCCCTTTGCTTGGTTAGGAGGGGCTAGGTGTAATGCCACATTATTTTGAGAAGACTAGAAAACTTGTTACATATTAACCTTACTAGGCACTGATAACTTGAGAAGAACAAAACAACAGGGCCGCGCTGCTTTCATAGTGTTTTAGCTGTTGTTACGCTGCAAAATCTGATTGGCCTTGATTCTTGGTAATCATCAGTCATCTTTCAAGGAATCATCAGGTATGATGCATTTGGGAATGATGAGGCAGCTAAGTCTTCTGAAGACTGACGTCATGTTTCTTGATTTTGCTTTATTCTCCTGTTTGCTGTGGGAGCAGTGGTAGCTTCCTCATTTTCCTGAGAAGAACTGGGACAGAGTACTTTTCTAGAAACCCCAGTGCTTCTACGTTTTATATTATTATCTCAAGGGTACCATAGTACACCTCATCTGACATTAATATGGACAGAAAGGATTCCCTACCTTCTCCACCCTTAACACCACAGTGTGGACAAAGCACACACACCTCCAGACCAGAGGAAAAGGAAAGCACACTTTGTTTTTCTTGCCTTTTAAATTATTTTTAGCTGTAAGAAACCTGTGTTTCATGAATACTGGTTTGTATCTCAGCTTCCTGGATTCAACTCATAATGCATATAGCCTTGCTAAACATTAGATGTCAGTTGAAAGAGAAATTTCTTTCTTTTCTAACCCTCCTTTTTTTTCTTTAGCATTTATACCATCAAATTTTTATTATACTATGTGTATTCTTAGATCTTGCTTGTTTTATATTCCAATAAGACTTATGATGTTTACATGATTTCATGATTACAGTCATTTTTCTGTAAATGATTGTTTTTGCCTGAATGTAATAATTTTATAATCTAATGTTTGGGAATAATGTAGGCTGCTGAGGGATATAGGTACACATAAGGAATTGCCTTTCCATCTGTGCTTAGTAAAGTTGATACTGATCTCTTTTTTTTATAATATAAGTATAATATTTAAATTATAAGTAAAAGTTTGAGTGTATTTCATTTTGAATGTGGAGAATGTTGATAAGCCACTGCATCCCTGACCTCTAACCTTTTAGTTTCAACTGTTTATGTCATGTATCTTTTACCTTTCTTTTATATGTGCAAGTACACTGTGGCCTATACGTATTTTTTCTATTAAAAAAACCTTATTATAGAAAATTTCAAACATATATTAAGAAAATAATGATTTTGTACATATCCCCCAGCTTTAAATATTGCATATTACGACTCTTTTATAGATTCTTTACTCCCAGCACCACCTGGGAAGCCCCTACCGTTTCTCATCCTCCACGTACTAATTTTTTTTTTTAGTAAAATTTATATCTGTTAAAGTGAATTTCAGCTGTACTTTACAACTATGTAATCCATATACCTAACATAATATAGAACACTTTTATATTCTAGAAAGTTCCCTGGTATACCTTCACAGTTGATCCCTACCCTGGTAGGAAGTCACTGTACTTTTAAATTTTGCTTGTTTTAGAACATCATATATCATGCATTATATTGATTTATTCTTTTTTTCTGATTTCTTTGCTGAATTTCTTGTTTTGCTGAGTGGTATTATATTGTATGAGTATGCTACAGTTTGTATTGATGTATCCATTTTCTTAGTTATAACATTTGAGTTCTTTCCAGTTTTGCTTGTATGCTATGGATATCTACGTGTAAGTCTTTGGCTGTTCTTATTCTTTCATTTCTCTTGGATAAACACCTATGAGTAGAATTGCTGGATCAAGGGGCCAATGCATGTTTACTCTTGTAAGAGACTGCCTACCATTTTTCTAAAGTAATTGCATCATTTTATATTCCTGCTGGCAAAGGATGAGAGTTCAGCTGCTCCACATCCTTGCCAATACTTGGGTTCTCCTTCCTCTTCATTTTAGCTGTCCTAGTGAGTATATGTACATAGTCTTTAAATTAAAATACATTTTATTTTGAGAATTTTGTGGCATGTCTTGAGATAATAGAAAATGCTCTTTAATTTGATTCAGCTCTTAAAATCCTTTTAAAGTTTGATCTGTACTGAATGCTGATCACAACAGTTGGTCTCCAGGGCCCAGGATATTCTTTCTTACTAACCATGGCTAGAGGTTCTGTTTGAAAATTATTGGTAATCTTTTACACCCTACATCTTTTAGCCCCTTATTATTTCGGAAGTACCTTCTCATATATTTATTCTTGACATCAGATGTGGTTCCCATTTTATAGATGAAGTGATGAACACTCAAAAGATCTTGCCTAAGATTTGCCCAAGGGTTTTAGAGACTGAAACCCAGGACTTCTAACTTGGTCCAGTACTGTTTAACTAGGACATCAGAAGGAGTTTAGTTCAGTTCAGTTGCAAAGTCATGTCTCACTCTTTGCGACCCGATGAATCGCAGCACTCCAGGCCTCCCTGTCCATCACCAACTCACCATCTACCCAAACTCACGTCCATCGAGTCAGTGATGCCATTCAGCCATCTCATCCTCTGTCGTCCCCTTCTCCTCCTGCCCCCAATCCCTCCCAACATCAGGGTCTTTTCCAGTGAGTCAGCTCTTCGCATGAGGTGGCCAAAGTATTGGAGTTGCAGCTTCAGCATCAGTCCTTCCGAAGAACACCCAGGACTGATCTCCTTTAGGATGGACTGGTTGGATCTCTTTGCGGTCCAAGGGACTCTCAAGAGTCTTCTCCAACAACATAGGTCAAAAGCATCAATTCTTCGGCGCTCAGCTTTCTTCATAGTCCAACTCTCACATCGATACGTGACCATTAGAAAAGCGTAGCCTTGACTAGACGGACCTTTGTTGGCAAAGTAAAGGAGTAACATACTAGAATTCATCAGATATGTGTGTTTGCAAGTTTAGATAAACTGATGGAAATATAAGAAGCTTTTTCTTGGAGGAGGTTGCTGGTAGGGATATCTCCATGTTAGTTGTATTCCATAGAGTGTGAGCTGACCTTGAAATATGTACTGGTCATTGATTTGTGCTTTTCATTTGGTTTCTTGGAATTTTGATTCTTGTTTAAATCCTTACAGTAGATGAGCTGATGGGGTTATAAAAATACTGTAGTTGGTGCCTTTCTGAGAACAAATGCATCACTGAGCGTCCTAAATGGACATCTTGGAGCCCTGCATACAATTTTCAGAGCCGTTTTAGGAACTCCTGTCTGTGATTCCTAGAGACGCTCTTTGGACACTTAAGTGGTTTTTATCAGTGAATGTCTGTCCCTGCCCACATTGTTGGGGTTAGAGGGATATCCCAGCAGGTAACCTGAACTGGATGGTTAGGACGAAACTTCACGGTGAATCATGTTTATGGTTTTTGAAAGCAAACTGCAGTTAAAGGTTTCAGTATAAATCTGCTCTTACACCATTGTCAGACGTTGAAGTAAGGCATTTGTTTTATTTTAGTGATGTCCTTGCACTGCCCATTTTTAAGCAAGAAGAATCAAGTTTGCCTCCAGATAATGAGAATAAAATTCTCCCTTTTCAATATGTGCTTTGTGCTGCCACCTCTCCAGCAGTGAAACTCCATGATGAAACTCTGACATATCTCAATCAAGGTTAGATGTGGTCTTACTCATTAGTATTATTTATAGACCTACTGGATTTGTGATATTAGGTACACTTATGTGTAAAAAACTATACCTTTCTAGTGTGAGCTGTTAAAGTCAAAAACTTACTTTAGAAATTTGAGTTTCAGTGTTGTATTTGATAAATATTATTATTTTTTTCTTCTACCTGCCCATTTTTAGTTCTAATCTCTCCTTTTCTAATCCCTGTTCCCTGAACATTCCTGTTTGTTATTGTCTGAGAAGTATTACCGTATCCAGCTCTTTTATTTACCACTTTTATTTACAACTTGAACAAGTTGATTAGACTCTACATTTCAATTTCCTTATATATGAAACTGAAATTGATAATTAACCTTAAAGAGTTGTGTCAATTAAATGATATAATTTATGAAAAACATTTAGCATTGTGCTTAGCATATAGTAAAGGATTATAGTTGTTACTAATAATATTACACTCTTGTGTATTCAGACAACTGAATTTTATTCTTTTTGAATCTTGAGAAGTTAATCTATGATAAATATAATATATAGTTACTTTTTCCTTCTAGGACAGTCTTATGAAATCCGAATGCTAGACAATAGGAAACTTGGAGAACTTCCAGAAATCAATGGCAAGTTGGTGAAGGTAAAAAAAAAAACAAGTACTGACCCTTTTTGGATTAATGTTTTTTCTTTCCTAAGGGGCTTGGTGGTAATCCCTCACCTACTGTAGTTTGTTGGTAGAGTGGTAAACTGCTGTGTTATTTCTTAGGGGCCAGAAAACCCACCTAGTCATTTGGATTTTTCAGAGCTGCCGAAAGAGAAGACAGCATACCAGGCCTGGACAGTCTCATGACTCAGTGAAGTTCTTTTTGGGTGGAATAAAGTAGCCTCCTTGAGATCTTTGGAGAAGTTCCAGTGTGTCTTTGGATACTTGGTCTAGTAGCAAGGAAACCAGGAGCTACTGTTGATGAATAGCAGTTTTCTTAGTCTGGACTGATGGTGATGAATTCACAATATAATTGAGATGGAGGAGTTTGGTCAGCTGCTGTAGAAGGTGATGAGAGAGAGGTCAACAGGCACGTCCGCAGTAAGAGTAAGAGAAGGAAAGTTGATGGAAGCAGCCCCTGCCTGCCCTCATGCCTACAGGTTGTGTGGTGGGTTAGCAAGCAGGGACTTGGTGAGCATTTCATATGCACCCAAAGAACTGAGCCAGACCTCACGTGGTAACATTGGACACATGTGTTAATGCTTCCAGCGGGAGTTCTTTATGCCTAGTTACCAGTCAGGGCTGATGTTTAAGCCAGGTTTTAATTATGGTACTAGTTAACTATGAGGATTATATTTGAGCAATTATAAAGTTTGCCTGGAAATATAGAATGGTATGGGTTTTAAAGTAAAACAGGTCTCAAGAAAAATAACTTTGGGTTGTGTCTGCAAGCCAACTGGGGGTGACTCCTGCTCGTTTTCTTTGTCAGCATTGATCTTCAAGGGATGCTGTTATCATTTGATACTGTTGCTTCCTTTCAGAGTATATTCCGTGTTGTGTTCCACGACAGACGGCTACAGTACACCGAACATCAGCAGCTGGAGGGCTGGAGGTGGAACCGACCTGGAGATAGAATTCTTGACATAGGTAAGTTAAGAGAATCCATTGCTTAGGAAGTGCCTTTAACTATGGTCTGTGAATTGGTTTTCTCTGCTTGACATTTGCCTTGACTCAAAATGCTCCAGGGGCTCAGTTAACATGAACTAAGCATAAAATATTACTGGTGTAATGATTTCAAAATTCAGGTTGAAAGTGTAGACACTTCAGGTCTGTAACAACTGCATCCATTACTAAAAAGTGCTTTTTGTTTTTGGTTTTTAATTTAGTTGTGGTAAAATATACATAACATAAAATTTACCATTTTAACCATTTTTAAGTATACAATTCAGTTGCGTTAAGTACATGCCCATTGTTGCACAAACCATCACTACCATCCATCCCTAGAATTTTTTTCGTCTCGCAAAAGTGAAACTCTGTATCCATGAAACAACAATTTCCCATTCCTTCCTCTCCCCAGCCCCTGGCAACCACCATTCTATTTTTTATCTGTATGAATTTAACTGCTGTAGGTGCCTCATATAAATGAAATCATTATTTGTCTTTTTGTGCCTGGGATATTTCAGTCAGCATAACCCTCAAGATTCATACATATAGTAGCATGTGTTACAGTTTCCTTCTCTTTGGGAACGTTTATACACTGTTGTGGAAATTAAGTTGATATAGCCACTGTGGAAAACAGTATGGAGGTTTTTCAGAAAGCTAAAAATAGAACTGTCATATGACCTAACATTTCCACTCCTGGGTATATATCCAAAAGAACCAAAAACACCAATTCAAAAAGATATATGCACCACAACGTTCATAGCAGCATTTTTGCAGTTGCCAAGATGTGCAAGCAACCTAAGTGTCCATCAACAGTTAAATGGATGAAGAAGATGTGATACACACATATACACACACACAAATATACATCCAAGCTCTACAGTGTTAGCCTCTCCTCGTGAATATACTTTTAGTTCTGGCATCTGTCCTTGATCTCTTATTGGTTATTATCTCCTAATGGTAAACATGGTTGCTAAACAGACCTGAGTATTACTAATTTTATCTGAGAAAACACTGGTTCTCCTGCGGATATCTTGATATCCATTTGATAAACTGACTTTAGGATAAATCCAACACAGCTAATAGTGTGGAGTGGGACCCACTTAATGTTTTATTGTTTGAATCATTGATATTAAAACAGTAGAGAAGTTACAGCACAGTTATAATAACAAATATTAGCTGGCCTTATCCCTCAATTTGAATTATTAATAGCAGTCAGGGAATAATATTTAAACACATGGCATATGGAGCAGAAAGTTCTAAAGTCTGTTCATTTTCCTCCCCTCTTGAATATAAGTTGTGTCATTCTATTATAGGATTCTTTGATGACTTCATAAGTCAACTATTACGTTAAATTTACCGACTTGTATTTGTGATGCAGTGATTTCTGTCTTTATTCGGACACTCTGCTTTATCCTTCTATAACAATCCTCTTAGTTTTTCTCTAGCAGTAACACTGCCCTTAAAACTGTAAGTGAAGCAGATTGTAAATTAAATTTTTCATGACACTAGACCCAGTGTGTAAACTAAATTTATGTTTAAGTAGAATTCTGGCAAATTAAAAGGAAACTACTCATAAATTGTCTTATTTTTAAAACTTTTTAAAGTGGAAAAAAGATGCTCAGAAGGAAAGTACTTAGGTCAATTTTAGCTCTAATTGAACTCTTCTTTTGGCAAAAAAAAAAAAAAATAGAAGTTTAGGGTATGATACACAAAAATCTTGGTAATTCAGGACCAATGATAGAATTATCAGTGCTTTCTTATTTAAACCCAGTAGCACCCAGAATTGTTCAATGATCACCATTTATTTCTCAGATATCCCAATGTCTGTGGGTATAATCGATCCTAGGGCTAACCCAAACCAACTAAACACAGTGGAGTTCCTGTGGGACCCTGCGAAAAGGACGTCTGTGTTTATTCAGGTAAGACACTGTGGACAGGGCTCCAGTTTTGAAAAGGATACCTTACCACCAGTTTGGTCCTTAAAGGATAAAAACGTATTGAATTTGAAATCTTTCTGGATTGCAACCTGTAAACTTCTAAACAAATGCAGACTTCTCAACATGTGAAAGCAAAGAGGAGTTTCTGAGTTGCTTTTCTAATTTCCCCAATTTATTTATTTGTTTCTCTCAAAAATACTTGCTAATGCATGCAAAATATTTTATTCTTGAGATAAGCTTACCTAACAGTTGTCTAGCATTGAGGTTATCCTCATTTTTCAGTACTACCAAAGAAGTTATTTTGAACATCTTCATAATTAGAATTTGATTTGCATATCTGATTATGTCCTTTGGGTAGACTGCCTGAAAACTCATATTTATAATAACGATAGCCAGTGGTTTACTTAGTGCTTCTCATCAGATAGTCACCGTGTTAACACTTTTTCCCCATGATTTTAAGACTTTCAACAAGAATCCTGTGGGGTAAGAATATTCCTTGAGTCTTAGATAAGTTAATAACTTACCCAGGCTAGTATTTGGTCAACCAGAGCTCCACTATGAAGATTTGTCTAGATCTTGGACTTTATGCAGTAGCCTAGCAAACAGTTTTCTTCCTATTGCTCGTGAGCTTTCATATTTACTATCCTGCCAGCATGGATGGTGCCTCTGTTTTCTAAAATCGACCATAAATTTCAGGAAAGTTTCCTTAACAGAAACCGTTTCTCTTCTATGTTAACTCTGTCTTTTCTGAAATAATTAATGAATTCCTCAGAGCAGCTTTTTGTTAACATTAGACTTGTACATTTACTTTGTTTGCATTTGTAAATCATTGAAGTTTTCCTCATTTCCTCATGAGAGTATAAACTCTTCATGATCAGAAAGAGAGTGTAAGGTGTTTTGTAGGTGTTTAAAGGTTTTGCTGTTGCCCTAAAATGTTGCTGACTGGTTTGGCTCCTAATAGTACTGAAACCTGGCTGGATGGTGTATTCTTTTCAGGTGCATTGTATTAGCACAGAGTTCACCATGAGGAAACATGGTGGTGAGAAGGGAGTGCCATTTCGAGTACAAATTGATACCTTCAAGGAGAATGAAAGCGGGGAGTATACTGAGCACTTACACTCAGCCAGCTGCCAGATCAAAGTCTTCAAGGTATTCCTGGGCTTTGCGCTGGTCCTTGGACTGTTTTTCCTTGTCTTTCGTTTGCAACATTAGTCACCAAGTGAGAAAGTCAGCTTGTCTCTTTTCCAAAACTATGAAAGCCCAGCCTAAATTAGAGTTACTGAAATAAGTACTGAGCTGCCCAGTAAAGAAGTTTAAATAGGGATGGTGGGAGAAGGGGAACTTGGAAAGGGGATCGTAGGGATATCATGTGGATAAATATCTTCTCATTGCAAGATTCATTAACATGAAAGTATTTGGAGCATGACATGAAGTCCCCCTTTAGCACTCTTGCTCTGACCCCCCAACCTTTCCCCAGAGGTAACCAGTGTCAGTAATTTCATATATATTCTAATTCACTTCTGTGCTTTTATGTACACATGTACATAAATATACACGTATTTTCCTTTGAAACATAAACAGAATTGTATTGTATGAATTGCTTTGAAGCTTGCTTTTTTCATAACTTAACTATGTGCTTTAGAGATTTTTCCATGTCTGAAGCGATAGATCTCGTACTCGCTTTCAATTCCATTACACATTTAAGTATCCCATTTTCAGACTTAGATTTAATGACGGATCTTGTCTTTACCTCATTGTATATACCTTTTTGTTTCACAAGTGATTATTCTAAGTTTGTAGAAGTAATGTTGAATCGAAGGGTGGGTGAGTACTTGAGTTTAAAATGGAATATTTCTCCTTTCAGCCCAAAGGTGCAGACAGAAAACAAAAAACAGATAGGGAGAAAATGGAGAAACGAACACCTCATGAGAAGGAGAAATACCAACCTTCCTATGAGACAACTATACTCACAGAGGTAAAAGGATTTCTTTGGGTGACAGTTTCAATCAGTATTTTTTACTCTTAAAACAAATAGCCAATTATTTTGTAACATACTATTGACCCTTGAATAACACAGGTTTGAACTGCATGGGTCTATTTATACGTATATATTTTTTTCCCTGCTAAATATGTATTAATACTAAGGGTTCCCTGGTGACTCAGTAGTAAAGAATCCGCCTGCTGATGCAAGAGACCTAGGTTCGATCCCTGGGTCGGGAAGATTCCCCTGGAGGAGGAAATGACTACCCAAATGAATTTGCCTAGAAAATTCCATGGACAGAGGAGCCTGGTGGGCTACAGCCCATCGGGTTGTGAAGAGTCAAGCGTGACTGAATATGTACTCAGCTGTGGACTATAGCACTGCATGGTTTGCAGTTGAATACAGGGGTGCAGATACAGAGGACTGACCATCAGGTTACACCCAGATTTTGACTGTGGAAAAGGGGTACCCCTAACACCTATATTGCTCCAGGGTCAACTGTATACATATTACCGTTATGTTGTATACCTAAAACTAATATTATAGATATGTCAGTTATATTTCAATTTTAAAAAAATAGAAGAAACATCACTTCTAGTCTGATCAAAACTTATTTGTCCTCTTAGTTGTGAGGACTTACGAGGAATTAAGATTTACTAATCAAGATGTGCTTTTTGAGGGACTTATCTGCCAGTTCAGTGGTTAAGACTCCATGCTCCCAATTCAGGGGGCACAGGTTCAATACCTGATTCGAGAACTAAGATCCTACGTGCCACACGGTGCGGCCAAAAAAAAAAAA
>SJYX01003745.1:657312-673600 GCA_006410675.1 Oreotragus oreotragus | reverse complement strand
GCTGCGATTCATGGGGTCACAAAGAGTCGGACACGACTGAGCAACTGAACTGAACTGAACTGAACTTTAGTTTGAAATAGGCAAAGGGTGAAGGAAGAAAGTGAAAGTGTTAGTTTTTCAGTCTTGTCCAACTCTTTGCCATCCTATAGACTGTAGCCCACCAGGCTGCTCTGTCCTTGGGATTCTCCAGGCAAGAATACTGAAGTGGGTTGCCATTTCCTTCTGCAAGGGATCTTTGCAGCCCAGGGATCAAACCCAGGTCTCCTGTATTTGCCAGCAGATTCTTTACTATCTGACCCACCAGGGAAGCTGTTGCAAAGAGTACTATTCAGAACAGTTTAGAGTCAAAGGACCTACTGCTATCTGAACATATGAAAACTAGGTAAATTTAGATATTTAGAGGCTGAATGAGTAGGAAAACAGAGGGAAGCCATTTAATTCTTGATACTTTTGACTGAGAAAGGGAGATTTGGTTCAAAATTGTAAGGCGTCAGTTTAGTAAACCAATAGTTAACCTGAGACTATGTAGGAAATCAGATCACTATGCAACTGCTCTTGAGTCTTCATATACAAAACACTTCATTCAACATGTACCTTAAAATTTCACTTTCATATAATGATTCAGTACCCTCTTAAAGTTTTTGCCTAATAAAAACTGTTTTTAATTTAAGATTTCTATTGACCGTATTACTGCAGAGTAAGGTTGCAGTTCAAGAGAAGTAGCTTACTGATTGCTTAATAAACAAAGATTCAACACTCAAGTCTCTCATCTCCTACCCAATCTCATCAGAGAATAGCTACAGACTAATACCTCTCAAAAGAGTAGTTTTCTTTACTTAATATGATATAAATATGTATTATTACTGACTATGTAATTAAAAGACATAGTCTCAACATACTCAATTTATAGTTGATACAAAAATATAGTCTACTGTAAAGAAGTAATAATTGAGAATAAGAAGCTTACAAAGAGGAAAAAAGAGGGAGTATTTTTTTTTTCCTTTTCCTTAGAAAAAGATCTTGGATCACTGTGTATGTTAGTTAACACTGTATATGTTATTTGTAAATATAGTGGTTTACTTGGAAATTTGGATTATTTGAGATATTTAGATGGGATCAGACCTGTTCAGGGTAGCATGGCCATCAACTATTTGAGATATTTAGGAAGACAGAGCTATTTTGGAGACAAAGATAAAGGATGTTGCATTTTTACATTTTCCCCTAATGACTCCCCATAAAGATACAGAGAAAGAATGTTATCTGCCAAGAGTCTTGTTGCACAACCTACTTGACTTAGCAAAGTTCTGATGATTAGACTACCTTGATTTTGATGGGGTAGGGGGTTGGGGGGCACTTGGAAAGACAGTGGCAACATCTGCATTTTAACAGAAACTTTTCAAGATACATTTGAAATTAGATCATCCAAACATCAATTTAAACAAATGCAAAAACAGAAAACAAAAACTTTCTTAATATTTTTAGGAATATTTTTGAAATACCTTTGGATTTGGTAGACCCAAATATGGATTTTTTAAAAAAGATCTTTTTTCATAAGAGTTGTAAACCATTAAAATAATTGGCTACATGTATATGACTTGATAGAAACATAAAATTGTTTCCATGACATCGAGTGAGTGTTTCAAGGAGGATAACTTATGAAATTCAGCCCTCTAAGGTTCAGGAATTATCCTAAGTAACAACACTCAATCTGTGCTTATTTTATTTTACCCCACAAAGAACTGGACTGAGATCACCAGCTTATTTTAGCAAGCCAAAAATAAATACATGTAGCTTTGTTTACAGTATCAGTGTGTATGGGTTCATATGCAAAACTCAATATGTTTCAAATGAATAAACCCATATTCATATGACCACTGTAGGGTAACCATAACCTCGATTTAAGGGGTAAAATATGAAGAACTTTATAAATATTTGTTCAATGTAAGTTTAATTACAATATATGATTTTGAATTTATAAAAGCTGCCTTACTTTCACATTATTAACTGTTAAAAAAAATCATACTCTTTTTAGACCCCTCAATTTTTCTATCCATGAAATGTTTTAAGTATGAATTTTATTACCTATTTCCCTTTTTTAAGACACAAAACACTAGTTGATTTCTTCTCTGTAACAGGTTCCTTCTTTTAAGTTATAGTTTGAGTAGTTTCAGCATGTAAAGTTAATATATTATTAAAGGAACTGTACAAAATGAAGTAAAAAGGAGGCATATATAAAACTATTGGTAAGTGTGTCATATCTGTACTTACCACTAAAAAGCAATAATTTTGTAAAACTGTAGATCTTTATTAAAATATCTTAATTGCCAAGAAATGATAAATAATATGTCCTTATTTTGGGAGAAGAATAACAATAAATTTTTAGGGATCATTTTCAATTTAGAATGTGGATTAAACACTGTACCTTAGAAGTACAGTGCTATACTTTTCTTGCTATATTTTTCTAAACATTATTACTTATGATGGAATAGCATTTTAAAAGCAATCTAAACTGAATCCCCTGAACTAAAACTTTGTCTATGTCATCTAAAAGAGGAAAAAAAAACTTAGAAAAAGAGAAGAGAGTCGCAAAGTGAAAACAATCAAACTACCAATGAAAAAATTAAAAAGTAGTTATTATACATTATTAATTACCAACCTTATGATTTCTGAGCTAAATTAAATGTTATACCCATTTAATTTCCTTTAAAAGCAGTCTTCTTAAAATTTTATTGCATTTAGGTCATGTTCATTACTTTTATGACCTGAAGTACATGTGTTAGGCATATCAACCAATTGGCACACATCCTCTTTTAAAGATAGAAAAAAAAGAGATGACTATTATATTGTAATACTTTGTTCTCTCTCTCCTCCTCTTTCTATTTTTTTGTTTGTTTGTTTTTTGTTTTCATTTTTGGATGATTGGTGATTTGTTTGCTTCTCCTGGTTCCTGTTGATCAGTGGTGTTTGGCCAGTTTGTATTTTTCCAGACATCACTCCACGATGTTGTTGAGGTGTATGATGGGCCAACTCAGCAATCTTCTCTGTTATCTTCCCTCTCAGGATCCCATTCAGGTATCCTTTACTAGAACTGCCATGCATCAGTTATTGATAAAAGACTGACTTTGATTGGTAATGTAGTGAAAGTTGAGATTTATATCATCCATATTAGAAATAAAGTAAACTGAACATAAAGTCATTACTTTTTTAAAAAAGAATAGAAACGCAACAGTAATTCAGACTCTTGATAAAAATATAACCATTTTCTGGGATTGTAATCAAGTAAATATAGTATTTAGTCACTTTGTCCATGGTGTTTGATATAATATTTAAAGATTCTTTACAGAATGAGGCAATATTATCAAAATGTAATAAAAGCCTTCCAGTAAAATAAAGAAAAGGTTGCAATTGAAGCTGAACCCAAAATAATATATTGTCAGTGGTAGAATATATTAAAGTAATTTAATAGAGAATAGATTGATGTTTTCAAATGACAGTGTAAATTAGTATAATTTGTTAGGTTTACTGAATGAAATTATTTATGATATCTTAGTGTTTGTTTTGTTGAGTAGGAGAATCACTTCCACTGAGTTCAGGTAATCAGATCACAATTCGATTTACTTCAGTTGGACCAATAACAGCTAAGGGATTTCACTTTGTTTATCAAGGTAAGTGACCCTGTAGCATAGAAACACACTAAGGAATGTAATCAGTTTCCATGCTATGTTCAGAATTGTTGAATGATGAGAGCTTCATAACCATTTAGGACAGATAAAAGTTGTGTGCTTTAAAAAAAAAAATTGTTTTGCCTTTTCCCCTTCCTCATTATTAAAGCATTATTACTTTTCCAAAGTCAAAAAAATTCTATTGCTTCCATCATCATTCTCAAGCAAACTGCATGCTCTTCCTTGTTTTTAACATACTGTTTTTAAAACATCGTTTTTTTTGACAACGCTTCACTCTACATATTCTATTTCCTTATAGTCTAGCACTCTAAGAATGTACAAATTTTTTGTGCTGATGTACTTAGACATGCCAAGGAAATCATTACTCCATTCTAAAATTATAGCTTCTCATTCTCTTAGGAGAATTCAAACTTTCTTCATGATTATTAGATATTTTTGTGCAATTCAAAGTCAGTTTACATAGTTTTTTTGTCACTTATAATAGCCAAACTTCCACATTATATAAAACTAAATTAAGAGCTATCATCTGAATATTTTGTTTGAATTATATAAGATCAATGTAGTTCTCAAATGTATCTTGAACTTTATTCCAAATAAATTTATTAACACTTGTGATTTGATATTCTTGTTAAACCCTTTTATTCTAATTATAATATTGACTATAATATTACACTATTTCATTCTTAATAATAGTCCCTCTGTAACAATGCATAGTATTATGATTTTTAAAAGGCACTCTAACAAATGAAATTATTTTCACTCAAGTGACATAAGAGGAATCTGTTTGGAATTCATCTTACCATTTTTTGGACTATTGTCAAACTCCTTAATCCCATCTGTATGTGTTTTAAAAAGAAAAAACATCCTGTTATCATTCTATCTTTAAAAAAGCACAATTGAAGAACATACCTAAAAGGAATTTCAAATTTGATATTGTATGATTATTAAAATAAAGTTTCTATTGTTGTTAATCTGTCTGACTTCTATTCTGCTTAGCCTGAACATAGTTATTGTCTTCATCAATAACAAACATGTTTTGAACAACTAAGTTTATGAATATGTTGTGAAATTAATCAAGTGTTATTTTTGATTTTTTGAAATCTGTGTTTTTAGGGAGCAAATAGTGTTAAAAAATTGACATTGCTTTACATAACCTGACATCTGCTTTTTGTATGCTTGGCATTCCAGTTTAAAAAGAAAAAAAAATGTACCTATTACCATTCCTTATATTGAAATATCTTTGCTCATGCTACATTGTTATAATGATAAAAGTATGGTAAGACAAAAAACAGAAAGTAACTGATGTTGTTTAAAGAATCCAAAATAAAATGTTTTTAAGGAAAAAATCTTAATGACAATAGCAATATTTATTCATTTTGAATTTATTCATTTTGTCATGTATGAAATTTTAAACTTTTATATATATGTTCAAATTGTTAGCTAAAGTTCGAGTTAGTGAAGATTTCTTTGAAATCTGTTTGTATAGTCATATTTTGAAACCTGTATTTCTCTACCAAACATGAAATTAAAATCCACAATTATTTGTACACAGCTGTTCCTAGAACAAGTTCCACACAATGCAGTTCTGTACCTGAACCAAGGTTTGGAAGAAGGATTGGCAATGAATTTGCAGTTGGTTCATTGGTTCTTTTTGAATGTAACCCAGGATATATTCTCCATGGATCCATTGCAATTAGGTGTGATACAGTGCCGAATTCTTTGGCCCAATGGAATGATTCCTTACCTACCTGTATTGGTAAGTTTATAAATTTGTATGCTTCGTATTATACATATTGTATATCAAAATTAGTTATCTTACATCTGTAAATATTTAATACTTTATTTGTTATGATGTATCTAAGTATGGAAATTACAGTGGCTATTTGACGCAATTGAGGTGTGACACAATCAATGAAAATATACCTATGTATTTCCAATAACACAGTTGGAATGCTATTAATATGGAATTATTAGATATCACCATCCTTTAAAATAAACACTTTTCATTTTTAAAATTTATGCAAAGATGTCTATGCCAATATATAAGGAATTTACCTATCTTTTAGAGGGAGAGAGAGAGGGTGGGATGATTTGGGAGAATAGCATTGAAATATGTATACTATCATGTAAGAAATGAATCGCCAGTCTATGTTTGATGTAGGATGCAGGATGCTTGGGGCTGGTGTATGGGGATGATCCAGAGGGATGATGTGGGGTGGGAGGTGGGAGGGGGGTTCATGTTTAGGAGTTCGTGTACACTCCTGGCAGATTCATGTCAATGTATGCCAAAACCAATAGAGTACTGTAAAGTAAAATAAAGTAGAATGGAAGCTCTAAAAATAATAAAATTAAATTTAAAAAATAAAATAAAATAAAGGTCACAGAGATTGATTTTTCTGCATATGTTTTATCAGCAAAGAAATTACAAAATACACATTAATACATTTTTTGTTTCCTTTTCTCTATTAGTTACATGCATGCATGCTTAGTCATTTAAGTTGTACTGACTCTTTGAGATCCCATGGATTGTAGCCCACCAGGCTTCTCTGTCCAGGAAGCTCTCCAAGCAAGAACACTGGAGTGGGTTGCCATGCTCTCCTCCNTAAAAAAAAAAATTGTTTTGCCTTTTCCCCTTCCTCATTATTAAAGCATTATTACTTTTCCAAAGTCAAAAAAATTCTATTGCTTCCATCATCATTCTCAAGCAAACTGCATGCTCTTCCTTGTTTTTAACATACTGTTTTTAAAACATCGTTTTTTTTGACAACGCTTCACTCTACATATTCTATTTCCTTATAGTCTAGCACTCTAAGAATGTACAAATTTTTTGTGCTGATGTACTTAGACATGCCAAGGAAATCATTACTCCATTCTAAAATTATAGCTTCTCATTCTCTTAGGAGAATTCAAACTTTCTTCATGATTATTAGATATTTTTGTGCAATTCAAAGTCAGTTTACATAGTTTTTTTGTCACTTATAATAGCCAAACTTCCACATTATATAAAACTAAATTAAGAGCTATCATCTGAATATTTTGTTTGAATTATATAAGATCAATGTAGTTCTCAAATGTATCTTGAACTTTATTCCAAATAAATTTATTAACACTTGTGATTTGATATTCTTGTTAAACCCTTTTATTCTAATTATAATATTGACTATAATATTACACTATTTCATTCTTAATAATAGTCCCTCTGTAACAATGCATAGTATTATGATTTTTAAAAGGCACTCTAACAAATGAAATTATTTTCACTCAAGTGACATAAGAGGAATCTGTTTGGAATTCATCTTACCATTTTTTGGACTATTGTCAAACTCCTTAATCCCATCTGTATGTGTTTTAAAAAGAAAAAACATCCTGTTATCATTCTATCTTTAAAAAAGCACAATTGAAGAACATACCTAAAAGGAATTTCAAATTTGATATTGTATGATTATTAAAATAAAGTTTCTATTGTTGTTAATCTGTCTGACTTCTATTCTGCTTAGCCTGAACATAGTTATTGTCTTCATCAATAACAAACATGTTTTGAACAACTAAGTTTATGAATATGTTGTGAAATTAATCAAGTGTTATTTTTGATTTTTTGAAATCTGTGTTTTTAGGGAGCAAATAGTGTTAAAAAATTGACATTGCTTTACATAACCTGACATCTGCTTTTTGTATGCTTGGCATTCCAGTTTAAAAAGAAAAAAAAATGTACCTATTACCATTCCTTATATTGAAATATCTTTGCTCATGCTACATTGTTATAATGATAAAAGTATGGTAAGACAAAAAACAGAAAGTAACTGATGTTGTTTAAAGAATCCAAAATAAAATGTTTTTAAGGAAAAAATCTTAATGACAATAGCAATATTTATTCATTTTGAATTTATTCATTTTGTCATGTATGAAATTTTAAACTTTTATATATATGTTCAAATTGTTAGCTAAAGTTCGAGTTAGTGAAGATTTCTTTGAAATCTGTTTGTATAGTCATATTTTGAAACCTGTATTTCTCTACCAAACATGAAATTAAAATCCACAATTATTTGTACACAGCTGTTCCTAGAACAAGTTCCACACAATGCAGTTCTGTACCTGAACCAAGGTTTGGAAGAAGGATTGGCAATGAATTTGCAGTTGGTTCATTGGTTCTTTTTGAATGTAACCCAGGATATATTCTCCATGGATCCATTGCAATTAGGTGTGATACAGTGCCGAATTCTTTGGCCCAATGGAATGATTCCTTACCTACCTGTATTGGTAAGTTTATAAATTTGTATGCTTCGTATTATACATATTGTATATCAAAATTAGTTATCTTACATCTGTAAATATTTAATACTTTATTTGTTATGATGTATCTAAGTATGGAAATTACAGTGGCTATTTGACGCAATTGAGGTGTGACACAATCAATGAAAATATACCTATGTATTTCCAATAACACAGTTGGAATGCTATTAATATGGAATTATTAGATATCACCATCCTTTAAAATAAACACTTTTCATTTTTAAAATTTATGCAAAGATGTCTATGCCAATATATAAGGAATTTACCTATCTTTTAGAGGGAGAGAGAGAGGGTGGGATGATTTGGGAGAATAGCATTGAAATATGTATACTATCATGTAAGAAATGAATCGCCAGTCTATGTTTGATGTAGGATGCAGGATGCTTGGGGCTGGTGTATGGGGATGATCCAGAGGGATGATGTGGGGTGGGAGGTGGGAGGGGGGTTCATGTTTAGGAGTTCGTGTACACTCCTGGCAGATTCATGTCAATGTATGCCAAAACCAATAGAGTACTGTAAAGTAAAATAAAGTAGAATGGAAGCTCTAAAAATAATAAAATTAAATTTAAAAAATAAAATAAAATAAAGGTCACAGAGATTGATTTTTCTGCATATGTTTTATCAGCAAAGAAATTACAAAATACACATTAATACATTTTTTGTTTCCTTTTCTCTATTAGTTACATGCATGCATGCTTAGTCATTTAAGTTGTACTGACTCTTTGAGATCCCATGGATTGTAGCCCACCAGGCTTCTCTGTCCAGGAAGCTCTCCAAGCAAGAACACTGGAGTGGGTTGCCATGCTCTCCTCCAGGGGGTTTTCCCTGGGATTTTCTCAGGGATCGAACCTGCATCTCATTACACTGTAGGCAGATTCTTTTCCACTGAGCCACCAGAGAAGACCCATTTAAGTTATATGCATAAAATATAAAATAAGAAATTTTCCCAGTCTTTCACAGATATAAGTGGAAACACCTTAAATGGGTAGATGGCAATAGGATTAGTTAAATCTCATTATTTGAAACTATTTTTGTAATGTTATATCCAGGGCTTCTGAGGTGGCGCTAGTGGTAAAGAACTGCCTGCCAATTCTGGAGACATAAGAGATGTGGGTTTGAACCCTGGATCAGGAAGATCATCTGGAGAAGGAAATGGCAACCCACTCCCCTATTCCCACCTTTAAAATCCCATGGACAGATATGCCTGGCAGACTACAGTCCATGGGGTTACAAAGAATCCGACATGACTGAGGACTGAGCACACAACACACATATACAGTTTATATTGATAAACAAAATTCAAGCTTTATAAACTTAACTATGCTAAGTTATTTGAAGCAGTTAAAACATTTTCTAAACAATAAAAATATCAATAGTTTAGAATCTTATCATATTTCAGGATCATTACAATGACATTTGGATCCTGTAGAATTTCATAGATGTGGAAAATGTAGACTGTAGTGAAGTTGCTTTCTTCTCTGTTCTAAGAGCATGTCTAGAAATTAAGTTTTTTAATTACATATTGTAAAACTAAAAGAAGAGTAGTAAAGCTTAATCTCAGGTTAAAAAATAGTTCCAATGAGTTCTTCCTCATTAAACTTTTATTAGCATGAGTTTGGAAAATAAGAGGAAGCTTTTTTAAAATAAAAGATAAGTAAAATTTTGTTTTTATTTTAATAATCTCAATTCTCTACTTTGTGATAAAGAAGACATGAGTGTACATGTAAACAGTATAGCATGTACATTTATAAATATATAAAATCTATTTTTAATAACACATCCTGCCATACCTGAAAAGAAATTGTAAGTAGCTTTTATTTTTAACATTTAAAAACATATTTTACCAAATTTTAACAGATATTAATATAATGTTCAGTTCAGTTCAGTCACTCATACTTAATTAGAATAATGTATTTTAAACACATTTTAATTGAAATAACATGGAAGTTATTCATTTCTACTGAGGAAGAAGTAAAGATAAAGTTTGGTGATATGCATTTATATAACACATACTGTGTATAGGACAAAACTGCTTTAAATCTTTTACCATTCAAATAAGAACATCATTAATAATTGTGCTTGGAAAATGTGCAAATTAGGACCATCATAAATAAAAAAAATAAAACGGAATGGTACAAATTGGTCCTATCATAAACAAAAATGTAGGATCTAGTACTCTTGCCTGGAAAATCCAATGGACGGAGGAGCCTGGTAGGCTGCAGTCCATGCGGTCACTAACAGTCGGACAGACTGAGCGACTTCACTTTCACTTTTCTCTTTCATGCATTGGAGAAGGAAATGGCAACCCACTCCAGTATTCTTGCCTGGAGAATCCCAGGGATGGGGGAGCCTGGTGGGCTGCCGTCTATGGGGTCACACAGAGTCGGACACGACTGAAGTGACTTAGCAGTAGCAGGTCTCTATAGGAACTTGATATCACCACTCCCTCAAACAAATATATCTTGCATATTTCACAGAGTATTTTTCTTACAACAAAAAATCTGATTCTTCCTTCTATAGTAAATGGAATAGGAACTGTTCTTTTATTTTCCTTTTATTTGTTGAAAACCACATACAGAAAGTATTTTTAAATGCTGGAAAGCTGTAAATGACTCCTCAACTTTCTTCTCTTTCAACTAAATAACCAGTTTCTAGTATGACTATGATTTAATACTTCCCATTTGCCAGGTTTCATTCTGAGTAATTTATCAATAAACACATATTTAATCAACTTCTTGCAGCAAACCTATGGAGAAGTTATTCTCAGAATTTACAGATGAATAAACTGAGTCTTAGAGAGGTAAAACAGTTTTCTGTAAAAGTGACACAGCCTAATAAGTAGTAACATAGGAGCAGGATTTGAAAATGTTTTCTGATTCCATACTTCAATGTGCATGATAGAAGAGTGTTTTCCTTTTTGTTTTGACTGATAGGCTAATTTCCTAATTCAAATTCTATATCTTTTTTATAATGTGAAATTTCTTAACCTGTTACAGTATATTTTTGACAATCAGCAAGCAAAGGAGAAGAAATCATTTGCACTTGATGTTTCTCCTCTTTTGCACCTAGCATAGAGCTATGGTTGCTACTGCTGCTGCTGCTAAGTCACTTCAGTCGTGTCCGACTCTGTGTGACCCCATAGACAGCGAACAAAAAGATCTTTATATACTTTTATACTCTCATAAGAGAAAATAGATAATGCTCTTCCTTATGACCACACTATATGTTGAGTTCATAGCCTTATAAAATGTGAGTAAATTAATTATCCTAAAAGATTATGAGCTGAGAGAAATGTTCCTTTATGTCTAGGCCAAAATTAGTTATACAATATGCATAAATCAGAAATTATGTTGCTCCAATTCAGTTTAATAATTGAAGAAAAAATAATAAATCTCTTTAGCCTTAGAGTAGATTTTTAAATATTGCTTTCCAAATATCAGGAATCAATCATTATTTCTGCCTCACTTTTCTCAGTAATTATTTATATCATTTCTCTGTCACTTTTAGTTTCTTTATGTACATAGTGAGAGAAAATATTAATACCATACAATGGAAGATAATGAATGAGTAGCTATCTTCCTTTCATTTCATATATGTTATGAAAATTTCCTCAAGACAATTATAAAAATAGATTGATAAAGAGACTTATGGAAAGGCATAAACTAGTTCATTAATCTTTAAATATTATTGAAAACATTCATTTGTCCATTTAGAGTGTTCAAAGAACCAACATATGCACAACAGTATCCTAATTAATAATTGTAAGAAATCATAAAAAACTGAATAAAGTCTTCATAACTGGGAGCTGTAGTAGATTCTCAGTATAAGGGTCAATTGAGTCTTGAGTAGTAATAGGCTTTGACTTTAACACTAAATTGTGGTGAATTACTACATGAGCCTGAAAATTTTTGCATAATCTCTGATTCTCAATTCCCATATCAACAAAACAGGGAAGTTATAGATTTATTGTGGCTATTACATATTTAAAAGCCTTGGCAAAGTTCTTGGACTCACATAAGTACTCAAAAATTAAGTTGTTTTTGTGCTTTCCAAAATCTCCACCATAAAATCAGAACATACACTTCAATTCTAAAAGTATTGGATCTCAAATAAAGAACTTCTATGTAGTATTCATAAAGGATTTGATATTATTGATTTTAATCTGTTGATACGTAGTTTTAGTAACACTTTAAAGTTATTATATGTAAAGATTATCTTCTGCTGAAGATTTTTGCATCTTGGAAAGGTCTAAAAGCATAGGCTTCTATTAGTTTTTCTAATTCTGATAATTTAGTTCCTTAAAGGCAAGATTTTTTTTCTCAGTTAAAAATTTTCAGAAAGGCTTGAGGGAAATATAATAACAATTTTTTTGAGGATAATAGTAATTATTAGAATATTCTATTTAGGGGTTGTGAAATTTCTTTCCATCAATTTATAAATTTAAGGACAGTTGATTTAAAAGGAGCAGACTTATAACAATAGGCATATATTCATGAGTTGCTTTGGTTTCAGTGTTTGTCTAAAGGTCTAAAATAAAAATAAACTTGAAATTAAAATAATTATTACCATTATTCTAATTGGTTGAAAAATATATGTTTAATCAAGGTTTGAACATTACATTATCCAAAATATTATATTTTATTTTGTCTATAAGTATGATGATATTATTAGAAAGAGGAAAGAGATAAAAAGGAGAAATGTGCTGACATNGTCTCTTATACACATCTAGATGTGTATAAGAGACAGCCATTATTCTAATTGGTTGAAAAATATATGTTTAATCAAGGTTTGAACATTACATTATCCAAAATATTATATTTTATTTTGTCTATAAGTATGATGATATTATTAGAAAGAGGAAAGAGATAAAAAGGAGAAATGTGCTGACATTAAAGAAGGAAGGAAAAAAAAAACGTAACAATAGTTTAGGAAGAGGAAAGGGAAATAAGAAAGAAATAAAATATTCTGTGTGATGGAAAACAGAGAAAAAGAACTGTACACTGTAAACGTTGTTTAAAGCAGAAGAAAACCCCTATTCTACATGATTATTGCAAAACTTTTCCATATGTCAAATGTGTCAGTTGATTAATCCTGGTGTTTTTGCCATAAGAAATAAGAATCCATGTAAAGAACAAGAAGATCAGGCCATTTGACTATAAATTCATTTCAGCAAGTGCAGAAGCTTCTACCAAGCATTAAAGCCTTTGAAAGACTTTGAGACCTTGCCATGGCTGACATGCAACATCAGGAGTAAATGTTAACAGACTGTCATCCCTAGCCTAGATGGATTCAGCCTCACTTTTTACTTTTAAGGTGAAAAGATGAGGGACTCAGGATCCTTTACACACTCTCTGTCAAAAGTCCATTTCTCTTTAGATACCTGGGCTTTTTGACAAACATGTGAGTGCATCTATGGTGGGTCTTTAAACATAAAACACACTACCTTTTCTGTTGCACTGGTTTGAAAGCGCATACTTAGAAAATTTTATCAGATGGCTTCTGTTTCCTGACAAGATCACATGAAAAGGGCATATTACTTTTATGTCACTTAAAAAGTAATGTATACTTTGTAGAACATGTATAAATCCAAAAAACTGAATATATAACAGAAGGGCATATGGGATTTGCATGAGACAAGAACTAGATTCTAAATGACAGTTGGATGATAGCTCACTTTAGGTTTTACCATTTGATCCCGCTGTTAGTCTTTACATAAATGAAAATATACTTTGCGTTTCTATTTTTAGCTATAAATATTTTTAGTTTTAAATGTTATGACAAAAAATGATTATGTCTTTAAGTATTCAAAAATTCAGAAAAAGAGAAGGCTTGATGTCTTAATTCAAATATGAGTCAAATGCAGAGTTATCTTAGGTTGATATTAAAGAATTATCTATAATTTGTGTTCATCAACCCACTCCAGTGTTCTTGCCTGGAAAATCCCATGGATGGAGGAGCCTAGTTGGCTACTGTCCATGGGGTCACAAAGAGTCGGACATGACTGAGCGACTTCACTTCAGTTTCTGTTATCTGGATAAAATTCTAACTGCTTCACAGTCTTTGAACTTTCTATTTTTTCTCCTTGGAAAATCATCCCCAAGATACCTTTTGGGCTTATGCATTGTTTCATTCCAGTTTTCACCTGAATATCTTCCTTGACCATCCTATCTAAAGTAATTTTCTTCTACTTATCTTTCATTTGTTCTTTATATCTTTATTCTGTTTTGTTTGTTTGTTTTTAAGCAGCAACCATTCACCAGATTATATATAGTTAGGATGCTTCTCTGGAGAGGGAAATATTGCCTTCTGGAGTACTTCTGGGGAAGTACTCTTGCCTGGAAAATCCAATGGATGGAGGAGCCTGGTAGGCTGCAGTCCATGGGGTCGCTAAGAGTCGGACACAACTGAGCAACTTCACTTTCATGTTTCACTTACATCCATTGGAGAAGGAAATGGTAACCCACTCCAGAATTCTTGCCTGGAGAATCCCAGAGACAGAGGAGCCTGGTGAGCTGCCGTCTGTGGGGTCGCACAGAGTCGGACACAACTGAGGTGACTTAGCAACAACAGCAGGATGCTTCTCTAATCTTTCTTGCCCTCCTCTTCCTGTCAATATATTCTATTTTTTGCTCAACAAAAAGAGGATGTGGCATACAAGAGGGTTTCAATAAACATTTGTTCAATGAATGGATTTTAGCAGATAAGTTTGATCATTTCATAAATTTTTATAGAGATAGAACAACTGACCAACTTCCCAAGTCCAGGACCCATGCTTTTTCAACCTCAGGCTTGCACTGCATGGTGATATTCTTGCTCAGTTTACTTGCTTAGACCTTTACAAGCCATCTTGAAACTACAAGACACTTGAGAATCCATAGAAAGAGGCATAGGTAAAACATACACAGTAGATTTTCATAGTGTATAGGTAATTTTACTCTGAGAAAGAACAGATTATCTATATTTTACAGTTTAAATATAATCGTTGTTAATCTATTACAGAGTATTATACATAATGATTCTATTTCCCTTCCCTTCACTGGTTCAATGAATACTCAGGTGATAGCTTAGTCCAAGTGAGCATCTAACAGTTGAAACCCAATAAAAGCAGTGACCTACATTTCTAGTGATTTCCATCTCAAATATAATTGTTTGAGTTTCACAGTTCTTATTACTGCTATCAACACTTTTATTTTTTTCTGTCATAGTAGAACAAAATAAAATGTTCATTAATTATTTAGAAAAAGTTGAAATGTTGAAATTAAACAGTTGTCTTGAAAGCAGCCCCATTAAACATGATACGCAAATTGTACTTATAGTTAAAATGGTCAGATACTGAATTAGGTAATTCACAAATTTAACTAACCTGTATAAGAAAACAATATTTAATATTCTTGTGCAAATCTGTCTCATCAAGTAGTTCTTAGGTAAATTATAAAGCACAATAATGTTTTTATAAGAATGTTGGACTTTAAACAGAGGTAAACTTGATAACTTGCTGAAGAATGAACTTTATCTTCCAAATTTGACCTTAATACACTCCAAATTTCTTAAAATTTTTAGTCTCTGAAAACCCAAAACTCTCTTCTCTCTGAGATTCTGTGATTTGAATAAGCCCCTGTAGCCACTAATAGCTTTGACGATATATAGCCTTAGGCATAAGTACTTCTGTTAGTGGGAGGTATCTTTTTTGTGTGTGTGTATTTATTTATATTTTTACACGAACTCCCAAACATGAACCCCCCTCCCACCTCCCACCCCACATCATGTCTCTTATACACATCTAGATGTGTATAAGAGACAGGCCGAATTCTTTGGCCCAATGGAATGATTCCTTACCTACCTGTATTGGTAAGTTTATAAATTTGTATGCTTCGTATTATACATATTGTATATCAAAATTAGTTATCTTACATCTGTAAATATTTAATACTTTATTTGTTATGATGTATCTAAGTATGGAAATTACAGTGGCTATTTGACGCAATTGAGGTGTGACACAATCAATGAAAATATACCTATGTATTTCCAATAACACAGTTGGAATGCTATTAATATGGAATTATTAGATATCACCATCCTTTAAAATAAACACTTTTCATTTTTAAAATTTATGCAAAGATGTCTATGCCAATATATAAGGAATTTACCTATCTTTTAGAGGGAGAGAGAGAGGGTGGGATGATTTGGGAGAATAGCATTGAAATATGTATACTATCATGTAAGAAATGAATTGCCAGTCTATGTTCAATGCAGGATGCAGGATGCTTGGGGCTGGTGTATGGGGATGATCTGGAGGGAAGATGTGGGGTGGGAGG
>SJYX01003745.1:629090-654924 GCA_006410675.1 Oreotragus oreotragus | reverse complement strand
GCCTTTGATAAAATTCAACATCCATTTATGATAAAAACTCTCCAGAAAGCAGGAATAGAAGGAACATACCTCAACATAATAAAAGCTATATATGACAAACCCACAGCAAACATTATCCTCAATGGTGAAAAATTGAAAGCATTTCCCCTAAAGTCAGGAACAAGACAAGGATGTCCACTTTCACCGCTACTATTCAACATAGTTCTGGAAGTTTTGGCCACAGCAATCAGAGCAGAAAAAGAAATAAAAGGAATCCAAATTGGAAAAGAAGAAGTAAAACTCTCACTGTTTGCAGATGACATGATCCTCTACATAGAAAACCCTAAAGACTCCACCAGAAAATTACTAGAGCTAATCAATGAATATAGTAAAGTTGCAGGATATAAAATCAACACACAGAAATCCCTTGCATTCCTATACACTAATAATGAGAAAGTAGAAAACGAAATTAAGGAAACAATTCCATTCACCATTGCAACGAAAAGAATAAAATACTTAGGAATATATCTACCTAAAGGGAGGTATCTTTTGAAAAGCTCCAGAACATGCCACTTACCTCCCTTTGGCAGAAGTGTTTAATTAGCTGCTTATCCCATCACTCTTATTGAGCTTTGTTTTTTTCAAGTCCTTTGGAGACCCAGAAAGAACTATTTTTACTTGTATTGGATCCATGGCAGCGCTTGTCCACACTGTCTTTTTTTCAGTGGAAAGAAACACATGAAGAAAGACATATAGTATCTGAATCTTCATTCATTGATTCACTCATCCATTCAATCATGAAAAAGTTATTAAATATAATAATGAATAGCACTGACTAGTATTTGTATGAAGTGCTATTAAGCATTATCTCACTTAATATTGACACCAACACCAGGAGGTATATAAGAATATTCTCTCTTTTCCAGATAGATAGTGAAAACCCTATGGTTTAGAGACAAAAAAAATAATTAATATTTGTACCCAAGCTGCTTGATTCTAAAATCTGTTTTCTTAATCGATATGTTATAGTGAATAATACTGATTAGAAGATATTAAAAATATACAATACATTCTTTTTAAAATAGAAAAGAAATATTAGGATAAGTAATATACAAAGGATATAAAACTTTGTAAAACATTATTATGTGGTAATGCACATCTGGGAACACACTTATAATGTATTTTCTTGGGAAAAATAAAAACAAGTGAAGTAGAATTAAGTATGGCTTCTTTAGAAAAATACAAGTAGAAACGAATGATGCAGGGATGGTAAAAAAGTAACTTTACATAATCATAAGATTTATACAGATTGACAGTCACTCAAGAATTTATTTAGTTTACCAAGTATTAGAGTGATCTTTTCAAGAAAATTGGAGATATCAAGGGAATATTTCATATAAGGATGAGTACAATAAAGGGCAGAAATCATAAGGACCTAACAGAAGCAAAAGAGATTAAGAAGAGGTAGCAAGTATACACAGAACTGTACAAAAAAGGTCTTAATGACTTGGATAAACATGATAATGTGGTCACTCACCTAGAGTCAGACATCCTGGAGTATAAAACCAAGTGGGCCTTAGGAAGCATTACTACAAACAAAGCTAGTGGTGATAGAATTCCAGGTGACTTATTTAAATACTTAAAAGATGATGCTGTTAAAGTGCTGCACTCAATATGTCCAGACTTGGAAAACTCAGCATGACCGCAGGACTGGAAAAAGTTAGTTTTCATTCCAGTCCCAAAAAAGGACAGTGACAAAGAATGTTCAACTACCCTGCAATTGCACTCACTTCACATGCTAGCCAACAGTGCTCAAAATCCTTCAAGCTAGGCTTCAGCAGCACATGAACTGAGAATTTCCAGATGTACAAACTGGGTTTAGAAAAGGGCAAAGAACCAGAGATCAAATTGCTAACATTCCTTGGATCATAAAGAAAGAAACAGAATTCCAGATAAACATCTGCTTCCTTGACTACACTAAAGTCTTTGTGGATAACAGCAAACTGTGGACAAATTCTTCAAGAGTTGAGAATGCCAGACACCTTACCTGTCTCCTGAGAAACCTGTATGCAAGTCAAGAAGCAACAGTTAAAACCAGACATGGAACAATTGACTGGTTCAAAATTGGGAATGGAGTACATCAAGGTTGTATACTGTCACCCTACTTATTTAACTTATATGCAGAGTATATCATGTAAAATGCTGAGTTAGATGAATCACAAGTTGAAATCAAGATTGCTAGGAGAGCTATCAACAACCTCAAGCATTCCAACTCTGTGCAACCCCATGGACTGTAGCCCGTGAGGTTTCTCTTTCCATGGAGATTCTCCAGGGAAGAATACTGAAGTGGGTTGCCATGCCCTTCTCCAGGGGATCTTACTAACCCAGGGATCAAACCCAGGTCTCCTGCATTGCAGGCAGATTCTTTACTGTCTGAGCCACCAAAGAAGCCCAAACATACAGAAGATACCATTCTAGTGGCAGAAAGGGNCTGAAGTGGGTTGCCATGCCCTTCTCCAGGGGATCTTACTAACCCAGGGATCAAACCCAGGTCTCCTGCATTGCAGGCAGATTCTTTACTGTCTGAGCCACCAAAGAAGCCCAAACATACAGAAGATACCATTCTAGTGGCAGAAAGGGAAGAGGAGATAAAGAGACTTCTGATGAGAGTGAAAGAGGAGAGTGAAAAAGCTGGCTTTAAACTTAACATTCAAAAAACTAAAATCATGACATCCGGTCTCATCACTTCATGGCTAAAAGTTGGGAAAAACATGGAAACAGTCACAGACTTTATTTTCTTGGGCTCCAAAATCACAATGGATGATGACTGCAGCCATGAAATTAAAAGATGATTCCTCCTTGGAAGGAAAGCTATGACAAACCTAGACAGTGTATTAAAAAGCAGAGACAAAGTCCGTATACTCAGAGGTATGGTTTTTGCAGTAGTCATGTATGGATGAGAGCAATAGACCATAAAAAAGAATGAGCACCAAAGAATCGATGCTTTCAAACTGTAAAGCTGGAGAAGACTCTTGAGAGTCCCTTGGACAGCCAGGAGATCAAACCAGTCAATCCTAAAGGAAATCAACCCTGAATATTCATTGGAACAACTGAAGCTCCAAAACTCTGGTCACCTGATGTGAAGAGTCGACTCATTGGAAAAGACCCTGGGAAAGATGGGANCTTGAGAGTCCCTTGGACAGCCAGGAGATCAAACCAGTCAATCCTAAAGGAAATCAACCCTGAATATTCATTGGAACAACTGAAGCTCCAAAACTCTGGTCACCTGATGTGAAGAGTCGACTCATTGGAAAAGACCCTGGGAAAGATGGGAGACAGGATGAGAAAGGGACAAAGAGGATGAGATGATTGGATACCATCATTGACTCAGATGGCATGAGTTTGAGCATACTCCACGAGATAACAAAGGACAGGGAGGCCTGGCATGCCGCAGTCCACAGAGTCTGACACGACTTAGAGTCTGAACAATAACAAAGTGCCAGGCACTATTCTAGGCGCTGACCACATAGCTTTGAATAAGAGGATAAGGTCTCTGCCCTTAGGGAGTTTACTTTTGTTTCAGATAATGGTAAATGCTATGGAGCAAAAGAGAGCAGAGGCTGGAGGTTAGAGGAAGACATCCAGAGCATGCTGCTATTTTAAATCCAAATGAAATGAATGAAGAGGGGTGGGATATATGAAAGTCAAAGAGGTAAGCAAGCCACAACAATAACCTCAGGTGTCAAGAACAGAGTGAATGATGGCAAAAATGACAGAAGAATTGGGAGAGGCAGAGCAGAGGCCAAGTCATAGGGTGCCTCAAAGGCTAGAACAGTTAGAATTTTTCTAAGTCATGGAAATTCACTGAGCTATAGAAGATACGATCTCAGTTTCTGGAAAATCACTGTAGCTAATGTAAGGGATGAGGGTAGTATAGAAGCAATAAGACTGAATAGAAACCTATTGCAGAATGGAGGGGAAATTTAATGTTGATTTAGATTGGCAGATCATGATCAGTGATGAGAACTGGTAAACTTTTGGATATATCTTTAAAATAGAATTGACATAGTTTGTTGATAGGCTGAATATAGATGTACATGTGAATTTGAAAAGAAAGATGAATTGAGTTCTAGATTTTTGGCTTAAGAATTAGGCAGTAACATTTACTGAGAGGGTAATAGCATAGATCAGGGAGAATTTCAAAAATCTTGATTTGGACGTGTGAATTTTTTGATATTGAATTGACATATTATTGTAGAACTCTGGGTAGAAGTTATGGCTAGAGATAAATGTTTAGTAATCATAGTATATGGCTTCCCTGGTGCCTCAGACAGTAAAGAATCTCCCTGCAGTGCCAGAAACCTGGGTCCGATCCCTGGGCTGAGAAGATCCCATGGAAAAGGAAATAGCTACCCACTCTAGTTTTCTTGCCTGGAGAATCTCCACAGACAGAGGAGCCTGGCAGGCTACAGTCCATGGGGTTGCAGAGAGTTAGATTTTTTTGGGCTCCAAAATCACTGCATATGGTGACTGCAGCCATGAAATTAAAAGACGCTTACTCCTTGGAAGCAAAGTTATAACCAACCTGGATAATATATTCAAAAGCAGAGACATTACTTTGCCGACTAAGGTCCGCCTAGTCAAGGCTATGGTTTTTCCTGTGGTCATGTATGGATGTGAGAGTTGGACTGTGAAGAAAGCTGAGCGCCGAAGAAACGATGCTTTTGAACTGTGGTGTTGGAGAAGACTCTTGAGAGTCCCTTGGACTGCAAGGAGATCCAACCAGTCCATTCTGAAGGAGATCAACCCTGGGATTTCTTTGGAAGGAATGATGCTAAAGCTGAAACTCCAGTACTTTGGCCACCTCATGCGAAGAGTTGACTCATTGGAAAAGACTCTGATGCTGGGAGGGATTGGGGGCAGGAGGAGAAGGGGACGACCGACCGAGGATGAGATGGCTGGATGGCATCATGGACTCGATGGACGTGAGTCTGAGTGAACTCCGGGAGATGGTGATGGATAGGGAGGCCTGGCCTGCTGCGATTCATGGGGTCGCAAAGAGTCAGACACGACTGAGCAACTGAACTGAACTGAACTGAGCGACTAACACTGGAGTATAGTATATAGATGACATGGTAATAGATGCCATTACAGAAGAGCGGTGGTTAAAAAGAGATGAGAAGATGGTGTAGTTCACAGAGAGATAACATTTGAATTGAAAGGATCAGAAGGAGGATGAGCTAAAATTTTCTTTAAAAATACTTTATCACACTGATTTAAAAGTTGAAAATGTAAAAAGTTTGTAGCATTCTTTTGAGTAATTACCCTAGATTTTTTGCATTCAGTTTTAGAAGTGGCAAAAAAGTTGTATAATCACCTTTAAAATTATTACAAAAATATATTCTGATATTTCATCATTAGAGCCAGATTAGGACACATGTCCAAGGATCATAGTGCATTAGAACATAAAATAACAATAGTTGTAGCAAAAGAAAATATAATTTACTGACTTTTTACTATATTTTGAGCAGTGTGTAAGCTTCTTTATGTGCATGGTTATTGTTTAGTTGCTAAGTCGTAACTGAATCTTTTGAGACTCCTCTGTCCATGGGATTTCTCAGGCAAGAATACTGGAATGAGTTGCCGTTTCCTTCTCCAGGGTTTATTCCCGACCCAGGCTTTGAACCTGCTTCTCTTGCACTGGCAGATGGATTCTTTACCGCTGGGCCCCAGAGAAGTCCCTTTATGTAGACTATAATATCTATTTACTTTCCACAAAAGCCCCTTGGAAAAAATTGCATTATCTTTTAATAAAGCATCTGAGTTTCAGAGAATTCAAGGATGTGTCCAACATCACACAGTATTTAAAGCTGTAAGTTTGGTCATTCCCAGAGTCAATCTGATACTACCAGCGTGTAAGAATTTTGCTTTATGAACAATTTTTAACTTGTCTCAATGAACATTTTAGTAATATACAAATAATATGCTATTATTGAGTTAATTATAGAATGACTTTAGATATGCTATCACCAAGTTATCCTTTTATGTTGTCTAATTCTTTGTGTGTGTGTGTGCTATAGAAAGTTTTTGTGCTATAGGAAGACAATTTTCATGGTTCTTTTGAGTTTTAAAGCATAATATGATTTGATTATATTTGCAAGTCTAATATCTATGTTATTGATGACCTTTTCACTTATTTTAATCCTTTGCATTAGAATTAACTTCCTCTCATGGACTGCTTTACTTTCAGTACCCTGTGGTGGAATTTTAACTAAGCGCAAAGGGACTATTTTGTCTCCTGGATACCCTGAGCCTTATGACAACAATCTGAATTGTGTGTGGAAGATCACAGTGCCAGAGGGAGCTGGCATTCAAGTAAGAATGTTTAAATTTTTCTTCTTTTCATTGTACATTTGAAGTTAATCTTTTCAGAAATGACAGGACACATGTAATTTCTAGAATTTCAGCCAGTGCTTTTGACTTTCATGGCTGAATTGAAAAAAAAGATGTGCGTGTTCAGTCACTCAGTTGAGTCCGATCCTTTGTGACCCTGTGGACTGTAGCCCGCTAGGGTCCTCTGTCCATGGAATTTTCCGGGCAAGAATATTGGAGTGGGTTGCCATTTCCTCCTCCATGTTATCTTCCTGACCCAGAGACTGAACCCACATCCCCTGTATCTCCTGCATTGCAGGTGGATTCTTTACCTGCTGAGCCATCAGGGAATCCCTAAAGAAAGGTATTTACCATTAATTTTTTTCACCTGCTGCTGTTGCTAACTCGCTTCAGTCGTATCCGACTCCGTGACCCCATAGATGGCAGCCCACCAGGCTCCTCCGTCCCTGGGATTTTCCAGGCAAGAATACTAAAGTGGGTTGCCATTTCCTTCTCCATTTTTCACCTGCAAGTAACAGAAAACCAATTTATGACTGCATAAGCAGTAAGAAAAATATGTTGATCCACATAACATTGAATCTTTGAGTAAGATGGTTTAAGCATTGTTTATTGCAAACGTTCAGTTGTATCATTCCTAACCCAGGTTTTTCCATCTCTGTCCTGCAATACTTAGCATATTAGCTTAGTTCTTGGACTTCCTGTCTCATGGTCTTGAGATAGCTATAAAATCTCTAGGCATAACAGTATTTCTCAGCAATGGATGGAATGGAATATTTCTATGTTATGTACTTTCATAATGACTGACAACTTTTCACAAACTTTTCAGCAGACTTTCCATTCTCTCCTGTTGACCAAATTTCAGTCACATCCATTCCTAAGCCATTCACTGGACAATAGCAAAAGACTTACTATGATTTGGCTTTGAAAAAATCAAGATTAGTTGTCTGGATCTGGCAAGGGACTTATCCTTCTCTGATGTACACAGCTCTCACTCAGTTGAACAAAATTGTTCTCTGTCAGCAAGGAAGAAGAATACTATTCTACAGATAGTCAACAGTATCTACCATAGTACTTCCATTGTGACCATTTTGTATTGGGAGCACTTTGACCAGCTACTCTGTTTGAGAAGAAAATTGTTTCTGGGCAAGTAGATAGCCTTATACTGCTGAGTCAGTGTTTATCCCACGGAACATAATTAAACTTCACAGAACATTACAGAGACTATATTTCATGTGTGGATGTGAGAGTTGGACCATAAAGAAAGCTGAGCACCACTGAATAATTGATGCTTTTGACCTCTGGTGTTAGAGAAGATTCCAGAGAGTCCCTGGGACAGCAAGGTTATCAAACCAGTGAATCCTAAAGGAAATCAGTCCTGAATATTCATTGGAAGGACTGATGGTTGAAGCTGAAGTTCCAAAGCTGTGGCCACCTGATGCAAAGAGCTGACTCATTAGAAAATATCCTGATGCTGGGAAAAACAGAAGGCAGGAGGAGGTGAGAATGACAGGGGATGAGATGACTGGATGGCATCACTGACTCAGTGGTCATGAGTCCGAGCAAATTCAGGGAAATGGTGAAGGACAGGGAAGTCTGGTGTGCTGCAGTCCATGGGTCACAAAGAGTAGGACACTACTAAGCAACTGAACTGAACTGAACTGATATTTCATAAAAATAACTTGCTGTTCTCCAGTTGAGTCATAGGGTTTTCCTTGAGAAACTTGAGATGCATATATCAGTCATGGAAAAAATAGCCAACACAGTTCAGCTCAGTTCAGTTCAGTCGCTCAGTCATGTCCAACTCTTTGCGACCCCATGAATCGCAGCACGCCAGGCCTCCCTGTTCATCACCATCTCCCGGAGTTCACTCAGACTCACATCCATCGAGTCCGTGATGCCATCCAGCCATCTCATCCTCGGTCATCCCCTTCTCCTCCTGCCTCCAATCCCTCCCAGCATCAGAGTCTTTTCCAATGAGTCAATTCTTCATGATTCATTAAAACTGAACTTAGAAATATAATTTTCAATAAAAAGTAAAATTTTCAATTTAACTTGATAACTTTTCAGAAAATTTAAAAAATTACTTCATAGATGTCAGGTGTTAAATAGGTCAGTAAATCAATGAGAAAATTTGAAATGTATTATTTCAGTGTTTTAAAAATATTAGCAGTCAAAATACTGCTTATATTCTGGCTAGTTGTGCTGTTATTTTATGATCAACTTTTAAAATTTGAGGATAACCAATCCACTCTATCCTGTTATTGGTAGACTTAGCAAAGATTTGAAGATCATCCATGTTCCAGATTGCATAGGCAAACTGAAATGAGCTGATACCTTTAAAATCTTCATGGAACATTAACTGTATCGTCTGGTTATACATTTATGAGAATTACATTAGAGCATCTATATATTGGCATCAGCTTGTCCATTTTTATGTCATCTTAAAATAATAAACCCCTGGCATTTTCCCTCTAGTTCTCACCCTCTGTTCCCAATTCCCTGTGATGTTGTTTCAGCGTCCAATGCTCTATTTGAGTCACTCTTATAATGATCACTGAGGAACATGCCATTAAACCATTGCATTGCTCATCTTCCTTATTTTGTTAGTAACATTCTGTCGTGTCCATTCCCCCCTCACTATTAAGATATCTTTCCCCTCCATTCCACCTAATACTCTCTTGAATTTTGTTTTGTTTTCTTTTCTACATTTTTAGTTGTTGCTTCTATATCTAGGAACATGATCTCCTCTTTTTCAATTCATGAAATATGCTGTTTGTGAGATTCTGTGTTCTTTGTCCATCTCATGTGGCACTGTTCTCTGTGCCAGGCTGTCCACTTTCATAGCTTCAGTTACCATTATGTGCTGATGCTGAATCATAGTAGATAATTAGAAAACATCTTTTTAAATTAGTGACTGAATAAATGATGATTTCCAAACCTAATATTTAACCCATACCTTTCACCTAAGTTTGCCATTTATCCAACTGCCCACTGAACATTTTCAGCTAAACTTTTTACATCTCTCTTGTTATATATGTGTGTGTGTGTGTGTGTGTGTGTGTGTGTGTATTTATTCATTTTGGCTGTGCTGAGTTGTCATTGCTGTGCACAGGCTTCCTCTAGTTGCAACGAGTGGGAACTGCTCTCTAGTTTTAATACATAGGCTTCTCATTGGAGTGGTTTCTCTTGTGGAGCATGGACTCTAGGGTGCATGGGATTCAGCTGTAGTGTGTGAGCTTAGTTGCCCTGCAGCATGTGGGATTGACCTGGTGTCCCCACATTGCAAGGCAGATTCTTAATCACTGGACCACCAGGGAAGCCCCTAAACTTCTTACACCTCTAATTCAACCTGTTCAAAACTGACTTCATGGCTTTTTTTCTCAAAGTTGTGAATCTTCCCCATTTTGCTCTCTCAGAATGAACCCCTCATCCATTCAGTTGCACAAGCCAAAAACCTTGATGATTTTTTCTGTGTCCAAGTGCACCAAGAACTATATCAGTTCTGTCTTTCACAAACCTCTCAAAATCTATTTTCTTCATCCACACTTATACCACTCAAGACTAGGTGGCCATCATCCCTGTTCCAGGTTCTTATTCTCCTCCAATCTATTCCTTACAGGGCAAGGAGAATAACTTTCTAAAAATAAAAATCTAATGCTCTAAGTTTCCTGCTTTACAATACCTCGATCGTCCTCTCTATCCTGAACTCCTTGACACAGCTGATTACGCCTTTGTGCTTTGCCCTTATTTCTTGCCTCTATTTCACTTCTTTATAGAGACCCTACTCTCTCTTGCCTCTGAGCCTTTGTAAATGTTGTTCCTTCTACTGCCAATCCTCTCCATCATCTCCTTTATTTGGTTTATCCTCCTCATTATTTCTGTCTCACCTTAAAAACAGTTCCTGTGGAAGACCATCCATGAACTTGAAGCAACGTTAAGCCCTCTTGCTACATGTTCTCATTGATCCCTGCAATATCCTTATATCTTGATACCTGTCACATGTTACTGTTTTGATTTGTGCTCAGTTGCACAGTCCTGTCTGACTCTTTGTGACCCCGTGGACTGTAGCACACCAGGCTTCTCTGTCCATAGGATTTTCCAGGCAAGAATACTGGAGTGGGTTGCCATTTGTTTTTACTTAATTACCTGTAAGTTTATGGGGTAAGTAACTAAATCTTTTCTGACAGCTAGCACAGAGCCTAGCAGTCTGTGCTCAGTAATTATTTTTCAAACCAATGAATATTTCCAAAAGCAGGGAAGTTTTAGGCCACTTTAAGGAGTTAACATAGAATAATGGACTGATATGACATCTGAAGATAACGTTATGTTCTATATCACTGTCCTGGCAAACACTATTCACAACTAGAAACCTTGTATCAATGATGCTATAAGATCTTTCCCTGAAGTAGCATTTCATTTAATGACTGTACCTTAGAAAATAAAATTTGAGTTTAGCACAGGATTGATCAAAGTTACAGATTTTGAAGCATATTTTAATGTAAATACTTTGTATAACTAAAAAGTGCTCTTTCCTAATTAACCTCTTATATGTTTGCTAACTTTATATGTCCCTGGAGAAGAAAATGGCAACCTGCTCCAGTATTCTTGCCTGGAAAATCCAGTGGACAAAGGAGCCTAGTGGGCTGCAGTCCATGGGGTCACAAAGAGTCACACATGACTGAGCAACTGAGCACAGTATTAGATGATTCACTAAATTATAGAAAATTATAACACACACACCCAAAATTTAGGACATATTTGAAATTTCACTTAACTCACCTAAAGGCAACCTGGCTAGCACACCAGATTTAGAGTAATGTTTATTATCTTTTATTCTTTTGCACTAAACATATGTGCAAATAAAGATTTGTATGAATATTCAGTAAATCATATATGAAATGCGATAACCACTGATAGAAGAAACATTTGTAATGCTGAAAAAGTTACAAGTAAGATAGAATCTTTGAGCATTTTGGGGAAATAACCTCAACAAATAAACTAACTTATTATGTTTCTATTACATGAGTGGGAGGAGTATATTCATTTTTTTCCCTGTATATTTTAGCAAAGTATATTGGAGGGAGAATTCCAAAGGAGCTACAATTAATAATAACAGAATTATCAAGCAAAGAGCAATCTTTAAAGTAAAATGGGATTTGAATGTCTCTATAAGGGATATTGGTTTTAGTTATTGGAAATTCATTACTTCATAAAGCTGTCCTTTTGTCATAATGGACAACTCCATCTAATTTAAAGTTCTTCTCCCTCCACCTCCCCTCTGCTCAGGCTCCAGGGAAGAGTCCTTTCCTTGCCTCTTCCAGTTCCTGGTAGCTTCCATCATTCTGTGGCTTCTGACTTGTTCAGTCACTAAGTAGTGTGTGACTCTTTGCAATGCCATGGACTGCAGCACGCCAGGCTTCCCTGTCCTTCACTGTCTCCCTGAATTTACTCAAACTCATGTCTGTTGAGTCAGTGATGCCAGCCAACCATCTCATCCTCTGTCATTCCCTTCTCCTCTGACTACATCCCTTCAGTCTCTGCTTCTGTGATCACATTGCATTCTCTTCTTCTGTCTGTGTCAAATCTTCCTTGATATCTTATAAGATCATCTGTGATTGCCTTTAGGGCTCATTTAAATAATCTAGGATAATCTCCCTATCTCAAGATATTTAGTTTATTTACATTTGAAAGATTCTTTCCCATACGAGGCAATATTTACAGGCTCAAGGGATCAGAACCTGATTATTTTGGGGAGTCATATTCACATATAAATGTCCAGAATTAAACAGATTTTCTTCCTCTTACAAAGGAAATACGTTTTCATGGAGATATCTACATTTTTGTTTTTTCCATCCCTCTGATCTCAAAAACTCAGGGAAAAATATTTTAAAATATTTTATGTCATTTCCCTCTCCTATTCATATCACACAGAAAGCAGTAATTTCCACTCATGTGACATCTAGGTCCCTCTTTCTACCATTCCTGCCTACTACCCTACTTTATTAATCTTTTTTTGCTTCTCATGTGGGCCACTGGAATCAACATTAAAACTGTCTTTTCATTTTTATTTTCTTTACTAATTGCAGTAGTTCTGTACTTAAACCATAGTCCTGATTAGACTCCTTCAATTCACTTTCTAAAACCTTCAATGAAATACTCCTCAACTGCATAATTATTACAGAGGAGGCAATGGTACCCCACTCCAGTACTCTCGCCTGGAAAATCCTATGGACGGAGGAGCCTGGTGGGCTGCAGTCCATGGGGTTGCTAAGAGTCGGACACGACTGAGCAACTTCACTTTCACTTTTCCTTTTCATGCATTGGAGAAGGAAATGGCAACTCACTCCAGTGTTCTTGCCCGGAAAATCCCACAGACGGTGGGGCCTGATGGGCTGCCGTCTATGTGTTGCACAGAGTCAAACATGACTGAAGTGACTTAGCAGCATAATTATTATGCTGGTATTGTGTCTGTATAACCCTTCTCTTTCTCTTTCTCTCCTTTAGCTAAGATACATTAAATCCTCAGTTTATTCTAGGCACTATTCTAAAGTAAAATTACTTTAATTTTTACAACAAATCTATAAATAGGTGCTTTACTACAGTGATTAATATAAGAAATCTATGGCACAGAGAGATTAACAGTTCTTTTAGAGTTACATGCTATGGAGTAGAGGGAACCAGGAAGTTTCAAACCCCAGAATTCTAATATTTCTTGTATTTATCCATTAATCTTTATTCTTTCTTTTTTTCTACTTTTTGTAACTTTTTACATATTTTCTCCTTCACTGTGGCTAAATAAATACCCTTCACTGTAGCTAAATTTGATTACTGGTGGTTCACTAAATCTACCCCGTGGCTTGTCTCTTCTACATTTTTACCAACTCAATAACTTCTTTCCGTGCAGAACCTTGCAGTACATTTTGTTTATTTCAAATGTCAACTCTTATAAAAATACTTACTTCTGTTTTCTTTTTCTTGTTTAAAGCCAAATATGACTTTTTCTTTTCTTGACTTGAAAAGAAGGAAAAGTCAGATATGAAGAGAGACTTGACCGTTTTTTAAGGAGTTGGTGATTGTATGGCAAGCATACAGTTTTAATTCCAGACTTCCTCCTATCCTGAAGCATTGCCATTTGGCCTAACGCCTGTCACACAGGCAGGGCATCTGTCGCCATGTGGCACTCACCTCTGGAAAAGAGGCATAAGCATTTATTTGAATGGAGGAATGGTGATGGCCTATTTTGTGGATAAGAAAAAATTTAATGAATGCAATTGTTAGAAGTATTTAGTAGATAAGTGAAATGCTTATATTTATAACAGACTTTAACTAAACAGAAATAAATTTATTTGAATAAGACTATTCCTTTACCACCTCTTAAACTATAAAATATGTAATAAACAAAGAAAAATAGACAACATCCATAGTTGTGAGGGTTCTGTGGGTTCTTGCAAAAATTCAAGCTGTGCCAAGTGAAGTGCAACCAAGTAACACATGCCTTTTTCTTTAAACAAAACTTGATAGACATGAGAGAATTATACTCAGCATTTCCCTTATCAACTTTGTGAATCTTCACAGTGATTTAGTCATTATGATGCTGCTTATAAAAATACAGTCATTTATAAAACTAATCTTTAAAAGACATATCCAAATCAGTTATAAAGTATTATTTTTGGTTATTCATATTTAAATATATCAAAAATGTACATAGGAGATTATTATGTTAATTTGTAAAAATAAAAACAGGAAATTTAACAAAGGTTATACAAAGTAAAACATAATAAAATGTATCCAGGATAAACCTAGTTCAAAAAGCATATATATTATAGTCTTATATGGTGCTCTGTGTGGACCAGAAATCTGCTTACATCCTAATATGTAAAGCAGATGAGAAAACTCAGTACACAAGAATCAAACATTCTAAAACAAAACAAAACAAAAATTAATCAATTGTTTGGAACATGGCTTAATTCAGATTCTAGGCACTAGAATTGGATTAACGCAGTAAGGTGGTGACGGACATTCTCAATGCTATACCAGTAGTGAACACTGCTAGATACCTCAGAGGCTTTTATTTTAAAAGTCAGTGTGTGTATGCCAGTGCCATAAAGGCAATGATCATTTCTGTTTAAATGCTTCCATGGAGAGCCACAATGATATGGTCCAGGCTTTGAGCTCTCTCTTCCAGAAGAGATGAGTAGACTATAGTATATGCATCACATCAGGAGTATGTGTTCTTACAGATAATTATTATTTCATAGGTGCAAGTTGTCAGCTTTGCTACAGAACATAATTGGGATTCTCTGGACTTTTATGATGGGGGAGACAACAATGCCCCAAGACTTGGAAGTTACTCAGGTAAATAAAAGAACTAAGTTTAATTAAAATATATTATAAAGAATGTAAATCTCTCTTGCTCTCTCTCTAAAGCCTTCCCTAGATCTCTGACTTCGTGGTTTTAATTTTGCTTTTTACAAACTATATGCAAAGAACTAAACTACAAGGTAGAAGTTTGAAAGGCTTTAAAGGCAATAAAATTGAAATTGCTATTTAAAACCTTACTATACAGTGTTACTGTATTTGTGTAATTATTTATTGATGGTTTTGTGTTAATAGTAATATTTTTAGCTGAGCCTTGGCTCAGAAATAGTATATATGCTCCTCTCCCTTAAAAAAAAAGGATGAGAAGTAATAGTTAAAAATTAGACAATGCTTGAAATTTATAATATATTCACTTGATAGAATGTTATGCAACCATTAAAACAATTACAGAGATCATGTAACAACATGGTAAGTGCTACAAGGTACTGTTGTATGAGAATAAAGAGAATAAGAAATTAATTCTATGAAAGGAATTAAATTATATATAATTCATACTATATACACATGTGTCAAGACCAGAAGATTTTTATAATTTTTTAAGGTTTGTGAAGGTAGTTTGTGCATTAATCTAACAGCTTCTTACAACATATTTAGGGTGAAATGCAGTTTCACTTTAACTGTATGCTTTACTTTAATTTGAGTTATAGTGTTTAACTCTAGAAATATAAACATAGCTAAACTATAAACTATAAACTCACATATTTCAGATATAGAATTTTGAGTGTCATTAAATTTTTAATAGATTTTAAAATGGAGATGTTAATCCACTTTTCAGCACCACCATTGATGAAAGCAACGAAGAAATATCTAGAGTAAGAATAATTTGTTTTAGACATTATAAATATTCTAGAAATAGATTTAAAAAGAAATTTTTCTTGGAAAAATTGAATGAATTTTTGTGTGTATGCATTTGCTGTAATAAACTTGGTATAATACTTTCTGAATGGTAAGTATAATAACTAAATGATAAAAAGTGATAAATAATAACAGCTGTTGATTACCAAATACTAGCTCTGTGTGAAGCTTGTCATACATTTCCTCATTTGATCTTTCCAGCAGCCCTGGTAGGTGATTGACACTAAAAGAAATTAAGTTGCCCGAGGAGGTTGTGCATCTAACATTATTAGAATGAGACTGGGACCCAGCTGGTGTGACTCCACAGTCAAAGCTCTTAATCACTAAGATCTTCTAAGAGATCAAAGGCAGTCAGAGTGACCTTTGAGTTTCTGTTTACTTCTGTCCTCACTGATTCAGTTAGGACAGTATAAGACAGAGAGCAAGGTCAGCTAGGTGGGGCAAACAATTGTGTGCTTTGTAATAAATTTGTCCTGGTTTCTGTTATAGAAGACTCAGTGGTTAAGGTTCATAGTGTTGTGGAAAGTAAGTATGAAGTAACTAGAAAATTACCAAAAAAATGTTAGTAGCACTATAAACTCATAGGCTTGTTGAATTTTATCTTGAGACACAGTTGACAGTTATTTTTATGCTTGTCATTTGAAATTGCTTGAGTTGTAATTTTAAGGGTCTTAAACTACTAATGTCAAATAGTCAAAAGGTAATTGGTTCAAGCACATATTTTCAATTCAATAATTGAATAAATTAAAGTTGATTTCCTATAGAAGTTCAGAAGAACAAGATTATTAAGCATTTGCTAAGAGACAAGGCAAGCAGTAGTTCATAACTGGCATTTTTAAAATTCTAACAACCAGCTTTGCTATTGGTATAAGAAACATCAAGGTACTTCACCTGATATAGAAAAAAGTGGAAAAAAGTGTATATATTTAAATATCACAATAAAGGTTGATAAATGAATATTTCTTTAAACCGAAACATGCAAATTTTAAAACTAAATTTATTATCTTGTACATGAATTATTGAAATCCACATGAAATTCCAAATATTTATTTTAGGTGACTAGTAAAATTTTCTGCTTTTCATCAGCTTTGTTTGCTGTTACCTATTTTAGGGAGCCGTCTAATGTGCTCTCAAAGGTCTGTCTCCTTGGAGATAGTCAAGAACAGTAATATGAAAGACAAATATGTGAGAAATATTTTTATTTAAAAATTCTTATAAAACAGTTTAATCATATATAATTTCAGTGATAACTTGTTGGCTGATTAATAGTTAACTTAGTTTTATTATATTTTATTATGTGATCACTGAACCACTTTTTCAATTATCATTTCAGGAACAACAATACCGCATCTTTTGAATAGTACATCTAATAATCTGTATCTAAATTTTCAATCAGACATCAGTGTTTCTGAACATGCAAATTTTAAAACTAAATTTATTATCTTGTACATGAATTATTGAAATCCACATGAAATTCCAAATATTTATTTTAGGTGACTAGTAAAATTTTCTGCTTTTCATCAGCTTTGTTTGCTGTTACCTATTTTAGGGAGCCGTCTAATGTGCTCTCAAAGGTCTGTCTCCTTGGAGATAGTCAAGAACAGTAATATGAAAGACAAATATGTGAGAAATATTTTTATTTAAAAATTCTTATAAAACAGTTTAATCATATATAATTTCAGTGATAACTTGTTGGCTGATTAATAGTTAACTTAGTTTTATTATATTTTATTATGTGATCACTGAACCACTTTTTCAATTATCATTTCAGGAACAACAATACCGCATCTTTTGAATAGTACATCTAATAATCTGTATCTAAATTTTCAATCAGACATCAGTGTTTCTGCTGCAGGATTTCACCTTGAATATACAGGTAAATACAATATTATGTGCTGTCCAAAAAAATTAAGAAAAAACATATTAATTTTAAATATTACTTTTCTGAATATAGAAAGTTAACAGACTTTGTCAAAATAGAACGTTGTCTTTAAGATTCTGAAGTGTTTATTCAATTCAACTACAAAATTATATGTATAAAGTTCTGATGATTTTCATCAGAATTTACAGGTATTTTCTTTTTTTTTTAATTGTAAATGCACTTAACATAAGATTTCCCTTCTTAACAAAAATCTTAAATGCACAATACAATAGTGTTAACTGTAGGCACTGTGTTGTGCAGCAAACTTCTAGAACTTGACTCCCCTTGCTTAAATGAAGCCAGTCGACCAACAGCTCCTCTTTCTCCCTCTTCTCAGCCATTAGAAACCACCATTTTATTGTCATGTCTAATGAGTTTGGCTATTCTAGATACTCTGTATAAGTGGTACCATGTAGCATTTGTCCTTCTGTGTCTGGCTTATTTCAGTTTTTCTTATTAAAGAGACTCACCTTTCCATCTTGAGTATTCTTGTCTCGCTCATCAAATATTAGTTGACTGTATATGCAAGGGTTTATTTCTGGGCTCTCAATTCTATTACATTGTTCTGTGTGTGCATTTTTATGCCAGGACCATACTATTTAAGTTACAATATCTTTGCAATGCAATTTGAAATCAGAGAGAAAGATATTTCTAGTTTTGTTCCTTCTCGGGATTGCTTTCGATATTTGAAGACTTTTGTGGTCCCATATGGAGCTTCCCTGGTGGCTTTGACTATAAAGAATCTGCCTGCAATGTGGAGACTAGGGTTCAATCCCTATATCAGGAAGATCCCCTTGCAAAGGGAATGGTTATCACTCCAGTATTCTTGCCTGGATAATTCCAGAGGCAGAAAACCCTGAGATCACAAAGAGTTGGACATGACTAATGCTTTCACTTTCATGAATTTTAAGCTTCAAACCATTGAAATTTTGGTAAGGATTGTATTGATTCTATAGATGGCTTTGGGCCATATGGGCACTTTGGGAATACTAGTTCTCCATATTCAGTTCAATTCATTTTGGTTCAGTCACTCAGTCATGTCCAGCTCTTTGTGACACCATGGACTGGAACATGCCAGCCGGGCCTCCCTGTCCATCACCACCAGCTCCTGGAGTTTACTCAAATTCATGTCCATTGAGTTGGTGATGCCATCCAGCGATCTCATCCTCAGTTGTCCCCTTCTCCTTGCACTTTCAGTCTTTCCCAGCATTAGGTTCTTTTCAAATGAGTCAGTTCTTCCCATCAGGTGGCCAGAGGATTGGAGTTCAGCTTTAGCATCAGTCTTTCCAATGAAGAGTCAGGACTGATTTCATTTAGGATAGACTGGTTGGATCTCCTTGCAGTCCAAGGGACTCTCAAGAGTCTTCTCCAACACCACAGTTCAAAAGAAAAACACCTACATACTTTTTTAATATACCTAGGTTATAATGTTAGTAAATATAGGTAGTCAGACCAACATAAAAAGCACGTTATAGCTTTAACAATCTGTTGCTCTATATGATAATAATAGGAACAATGGAAACAAATGGGACATTATATAAAGACATAATTTTTGTACTCCTTACATTTTTCAGTTCAGTTCAGTCACTCAGTCGTGTCTTACTCTTTGCAATCCCATGGACTGCAGCACGCCAGACCTCCCTGTCCATCACCAACTCCTGGCATTTACTCAAATTCATGTCCATTGGGTGGGTGATGCCATCCAACCATCTCATCCTCTGTCATCCCCTTCTCCTCCTGCTTTCAATCTTTCCTAGCATCAGGGTCTTTTCAAATGAGTCAGCTCTTCGCATCAAGTGCCCTAAATACTGAAGTTTCAGCTTCAGCATCAGTCTTTCCAATGAAGAGTCAGGACTGATTTCATTTAGGATAGACTGGTTGGATCTCCTTGCAGTCCAAGGGACTCTCAAGAGTCTTCTCCAACACCACAGTTCAAAAGCATTAGTTCTTCAGCGCTCAGCTTTCTTCATAGTCCAACTCTCAGATTCATACATGACTCCTAGAAAAACCATAAGTTTGACCAGACAGACCTTTTTTGACAAAGTAATGTCTCTGCTTTTGAATATGCTATCTAGGTTGGTCATAACTTTCCTTCCAAGGAGTAAGCAGTTTTTAATTTCATGGCTTCAATCACCATCTGCAGTTATTTTGGAGCCCAAGAAAATAAAGTCTGTCACTGTTTCCACTGTTTCCCCATCTATTTTCCATGAAGTGATGGGACCAGATGCCATAATCTTCGTTTTCTGAATGTTGAGCTTTAAACCAACTTTTTCACTCTCCTATTTCACTTTCATCCTCAGGCTCTTTAGTTCTTCTTCACTTTTTGCCATAAGGGTGGTGTCATCTGCATATCTGAGGTTATTGTTATTTCTCCCAGGAATCTTGATTCCAGCTTGTGCTTCTTCCAGCCCAGCATTTCTCATGATGTACTCTTCATATAAGTTAAATATCTCCTTAGTGGCGTAATATTTTGTTTGTGGTAATTTAAGAATCTGTCCACTTGTGGGGGCAGACCGTATTAACTGGACATAAACTTTTTAAAGAACTTCCTTATGTATGCAAAAGCCTCCAAAATCACTGGTTGAGCTATAAGAATATAGTAACCTCTGTAAGAGAAAACTGTATATTTTAAATGAATAGAAACAGGACCTTTAAGAAAATTTTTTAAAAATTAGTTTCAATATTTAGAAAAAGCAGAACACTTAACCAGTAGGGTACTGGAAAAAATAATGTTGTGTGTGTACGTGTGCATTACAAATAAGGTAGGTCTAATAACTTTTCTGCATTGAGAAGACACCCATTTTACTGCACATCTTTGGTATTTCATTTCTGACAATCTCTGAAATAAAAGTTCTGCCCACAGGGTAACATAAGGAAGTAATCACATTGGGGAAATAACAGTCTCATAATCACACTATGAATACCAACAACAGATGCAAAAGACATTAACATTTGCTATAAAAAGGACAGATCTTGTGTTTTCTTTCTTTTTAACCAAGAAAGTAGGCTCTTTCTAAATTCCTAAAGGACTATTTCAAGTTGTAAAGGTTTCAGGAAACATGGCAGGTGTTCTATCTTGGGAAAAGGAAATTTGGCTGAGATTCCTTCTAGCAAGTGAATATTTTCTCTGTCTGATTTTCCTACTCACTCATGAGGTATTTCAGGGGAAAAAAAAGCAATCTCGATTATCTGATGGCACAAGATATTAGCCAGATAGGCCTTGTTTTGTATTTACTTAAAAGGGAAATGCTGACAAGTGGCTGATTTTTGTGATATAGTACAATTTTGCTCCTTTAACTTGGGAATCATGTCATTTTAACTTTGAAATGTGTTATTATGATTATGATCATATAAATCTGATGTTCCTTCTGCTCAATTTATCATTCTCATGCCTTAATCTCATTAATATTTCTAAAGGACCACTTTGATCATTTCATATCATTATTTTCCTGTTATCTACTGAAAAAAAGGCAGCAATTCATTTCCTCTCCTCATCTTCTTATTGCCTCCCAAATGTGAGAATAAATTCACTTGTTTATCAAATTTTAATTGAATAGCTACTAGATGTTAGGTATACTTTCTAAATGTGTGCTACATATTTGTATCAGATACAGTCCTAAAAAAGCAAAGCTTCAGACTAACTGAAAACAAGGACATACAAACAGCAATAATTGCAAAATTACAGTGTAAACATAATAAGTATAGTTTATGTAACGTGATGCTTTTCTGATAATTGTACACTATAGTTATCTCAAAGTCTTATTGAAAATCCAGATAATGAGACTCCATCCCAATAGATCAAGTCAGTCTTTATGAGATTCAGCAAACCATGTGTACTTTCACCAACCTCCCAAGGTAACTCTCACAATGGCTAAAGTATGATATCATATGTAATGTAGATGATGTCACAGAGAAGGTAGTGATCAAAACTCTTAGGGGTTACTCATGGTAGAGTCAAGGAAGACTTCACCAAAGGACAAATCTAAGTGCTTTTTTTCCAGGTAAGAATTAAGTATAGATATAGAAATAGCTTGGACTTTTAAGGGACCTCCTAGAATGTAAAAATGTTAGTTGATTATTGAGTCTGACTCTTTGCAGTCCCATCTCTGTAGCCCTCCAGGCTCCTGAGTCCTTGGGATTCCCCAGGCAAGAGTACTGGAGTGGGTTGCCTTGTCCTTCTGCAGGGGATCTTCCTGACTCAGGAATTGAACCTAGGTCTCTGGCATTGCAGGCAGATTCTTTATTGTTTGAACCATGAGGGAAGCCCTTCCTAGAATGTAGGTGAACATAAGATAATGTATACTGGAATCAGACTTAGGTTTCTGTCTTGGCACTGCCATTTGATGGCCTTGTGACATTAGGTGATTTCCAAGATTCCCTAAGAATCCAGTTTCCTCCCCTGTGATATGTGATAATAGTAGCTTGAAAGATTGTATCAGAGTTCAGTGAGATCATCCATACAAAGTGTTTCTCATAGGACCAGGTACATAGCAAACCCTCAGTAGATATCATGCTTTTCTAATAATGAGATGAACTAACATGACTGGAGATGTTATGGAGGATTATATTCAGAAGATGACAGACGTGTTTATTTTGCAGATAGAAGAGATTCAATGAAGGGGTTTCAATTTGAGGAATAAGATAATCAATTTTGTATTTTCGAAGTCACTTTTATTTTAAAAAGTGACAAATGCATTGCAGGAAGAGAATATGCTGAAGAAAAGGAGTAGCAAAAGTTCAAATGAGAAACTCTGAAGATGGTTATTGTGATTTTGTAAATGAAATGTTAAAAGATGCAGGAAATAATGAGGTCAAATTGAAAGATTTATGGCCAGTTTGGTGTTGGAGATGAAAGAGAGGTATAGAGGAAGATTATCATGTTTTGGTGTTTTGATTTTTACTTTAGATAATATCACTTTGTATATGATCATAGTTTTTATTTCTTTGGCATGACATTAGGTGATTTCCAAGATTCCCTAAGAATCCAGTTTCCTCCCCTGTGATATGTGATAATAGTAGCTTGAAAGATTGTATCAGAGTTCAGTGAGATCATCCATACAAAGTGTTTCTCATAGGACCAGGTACATAGCAAACCCTCAGTAGATATCATGCTTTTCTAATAATGAGATGAACTAACATGACTGGAGATGTTATGGAGGATTATATTCAGAAGATGACAGACGTGTTTATTTTGCAGATAGAAGAGATTCAATGAAGGGGTTTCAATTTGAGGAATAAGATAATCAATTTTGTATTTTTGAAGTCACTTTTATTTTAAAAAGTGACAAATGCATTGCAGGAAGAGAATATGCTGAAGAAAAGGAGTAGCAAAAGTTCAAATGAGAAACTCTGAAGATGGTTATTGTGATTTTGTAAATGAAATGTTAAAAGATGCAGGAAATAATGAGGTCAAATTGAAAGATTTATGGCCAGTTTGGTGTTGGAGATGAAAGAGAGGTATAGAGGAAGATTATCATGTTTTGGTGTTTTGATTTTTACTTTAGATAATATCACTTTGTATATGATCATAGTTTTTATTTCTTTGGCGAGCTGATAACTTTTTTAGACTTTTTATTTGATTTTTAGAACTTAGACATGAATTAAATAAAGATCAGCATAAGTACTTTTATTTCTCTGTAATATTAGACACCACACCTTGTAATGGGATCTAGGAACCAAAAGTACTTCCTAATTTAACTAATGACAGTACCAGTTTAGGGATAAGATTTCAAGAATGAAACTCACTAATGTTTGCTATTCAGGGTCTTTTGTGTTTCCATACAAATGGAAACTAGGAATAAAACTGCCATATGATGCAGCAATCCCACTCCTGGACATATACTCTGAGAAATCCACAATTCAAAAAGACATGTATACCCCACTGTTCACTGCAGCATTATTTACAATAGCCAGGACATGAAAGTACCCTAAATGTCCATTGAGAGATAAATGGATAAAGAAGTTTTAGTACATATATATAATGGAATACTACTCAGCCATAAAAAGGAATGCAATTGGGTCTTTCATAGTGATGTGGGTTAACCTAGAGTCTGTCATACAGAGTGGAAGTAAGTCAGAAATAGAAAAACAAATACCATATATTAATGCATATATATGGAATATATAAAATGGTAGTACAAATTAACATATTTACAGGGCAAGAATAGAGACACAGATGTAGAGAACAGACTTGTTGACACAGTAGGGGAAGGAGAGAGTGGGACAAATTGAAAGAGTAGTATTGACATATATACACTACCATGTGTGAAACAGATAGTAAGAAGCTGCTGTATAACACAGGGAGCTCAGCTCAGTGCTCTGTGATGACCTAGAGGGCTGGGATAGGATGTGTGGGTAGGATGGAGGCTCAAGAGGAAGGAGGTATATGTACATTTATAGCTGATCTACATTGTTGTACAGCAGAAATTAACAAAACAATGTACACCAATTATACTCCCGGTTTAAAAAAAAAAAAGAATGACACATATGAAAGGTTCATTTGTTACTACTTGCAACATAAGAAAAAAAAAATGGTAGATGGATACAACATTTATATGTATGTGGCTTCCCTGGTGGCTCAGAGGTTAAAGTGTTTGCCTGCAATGTGGGAGACCTGGGTTCAATCCCTGGGTCGAGAAGATTCCCTGGAGAAGGAAATGGCAACCCACTCCAGTATTCTTGCCTGGAGAATCCCATGGACAGAGGAGCCTGGTAGGCTGCAGTCCATGGGGTCGCAAAGAGTCAGACACGACTGAGCGACTTCACTTCACTTCAATCATTCAATAATCAGTCAGTAAACTTTGTATTTTATAGTCAGCTTATTAGCCTTCTTATTTTTATCCACAAATTCCTTTTGACATGTAACATAACATATTTGCAAGTATAACATAATGGTAGCCAAAATCTTGCCTACCATACTGGAAGTATAGGCCTAGTCAACAGACTAAGGATGTACTGTAGAAATTTTGAAGAGAATTCAAGAGATTCATGAAGAAAAGCTCAGTTTGGGTAAAGACTTTTTCTGGCAGTAAAAGCTGTTAAAAGTTATTGAAGGATTATGTAATCCTTTCTGGAAACTTCTGAATTTAGGAATACACACTTGTCTTCCAGGATGACTTTGAAAGCTGTTTTCCAAAGGATTTAGAAATGGGTTAAATGCTTCTCAAAGTTATTTATTTGCCAGTTAAGATTTAGAGGTCAGACAAACTATCATAATCAATAAAAAAAACTGACTATAAATTCAGTGTTCTCTTAATACATATTCCAAATAGAATATTCTGTAACAGACAAAAATTATTTAGAATCCCATTTTTACATCTAATCTTTGATTTCCATAGATGAAAAAAACATTTGAATTTCAGTAACAAAATTCTAGAAAACAGAGATTAATATTTCTACCTTTTGGTCTTAAAATACTTTTAAAAATCTTTTTCCAGCTTTATTGAGAAATAGTTGACATACATCACTGTTTAAGGTATGCAAAAAAGGTGGTTCGATTTAAATATGTTGTGAAATGATTAATACAATAGGTTTAGTTAACGTCTATTACCAAATTCAGGCTTAAATTGTAGAAAGTAGGGAAAACCGCTAGACGATTCAGGTATGACCTAAATCAAATCCCTTATGATTATACAGTGGAACTGAGAAGTAGATTTAAGGGCCTCGAACTGATAGATAGAGTACCTGATGAACTATGGAGTGAGGTTCATGACATTGTACAGGAGACAGGGATCAAGACCATCCCCATGGAAAAGAAATGCAAAAAAGCAAAATGGCTGTCTGAGGAGGCCTTACAAATAGCTGTGAAAAGAAGAGAAGTCAAAAGCAAAGGAGAAAAGGAAAGATATAAGCATCTGAATGCAGAGTTCCAAAGAATAGCAAGAAGAGATAAGAAAGCCTTCTTCAGCGATCAATAAAGAAATAGAGGAAAAGAACAGGATGGGAAAGACTAGAGACCTCTTCAAGAAAATTAAACATCCCAAGGGAACATTTCATGCAAAGATGGGCTCGATAAAGGACAGAAATGGTATGGACCTAACAGAAGCAGAAGATATTAAGAGGTGGCAAGAACACACAGAAGAACTGTACAAAAAAGATCTTCACGACCCAGATAATCACGATGGTGTGAGCACTCATCTAGAGCCAGACATCCTGGAATGTGGGCCTTAGAAAGCATCACTACAAACAAAGCTAGTGGAAGTGATGGCATTCCAGTTGAGCTATTTCAAATCCTGAAAGATGATGTTGTCAAAGTGCTGCACTCAATATGCCAGCAAATTTGGAAAACTCAGCAGTGGCCACAGGACT
>SJYX01003745.1:577367-622180 GCA_006410675.1 Oreotragus oreotragus | reverse complement strand
CATCATCCCTCCGGATCATCCCCATACACCAGCCCCAAACATCCTGCATCCTGCATCAAACATAGACTGGCGATTCGTTTCTTACATGGTAGTATACATATTTTGATGCTATTCTCCCAAATCTTCCCACCCTCTCCCTCAGAGTCCAAAATCACCAACTTCTACATTATTCTCAAGCCATTATCTTATAACAATAAATAGTAAATGCCAAGTGATAATTCTAACATATTAAAAATCATTAAGTGTGGTGTAAACGTAGAAATAATTGTTATTTTGTATCCATTATTTAAAGAAAAATTTTAAATTGAAGACCTGTATTTTTAAAATAAGATCTTCACTATCATTGAATACAAACACTGTTCCAAAGACATATGGTTCAGTTCCTGTTAATTTCTCTTGCATGCATGCTAAGTCACTTCAGTCATGTCCGATTTTTTGCAGCCCTATGGACTGCCAGGCTTCTCTGTCCACAGGAGATTATCCAGGCAAGAATACTGGAATGGGTTGCCATGCCCTCTCCAGGGGATCTTTCTGACCCAGGGATCAAACTTGTGTATCTTAAATCTCCTGCATTTGCAGGAAATAAATCCAGGATTTTTGGTTATTTTCAATAAATGTGTACATGGGTTGTCATATCAAATTCATAAAGTGTTTTTTTTTTCCTTTTTACATAACAGTCTTACTGGGAGTCTTAGCAATAATTAAACTTTCTTCTTCTCCCTTTCTCCCTATCTCATTGCATTAAGGACTTATTAAAATCATTATGGAATACTGTAGTATATGTTCAAAATGATCAAATACCAATGTTATGATTTACACCATTTTCTCCTTCAGATTGCTTTGTGAACAAAATTAGAAAGAATATTTTTGATTATAAATAAATTTTTGGAATTGGAGGACTTAGGTTTTAATGTTTAAAGCCAGGGTAACTGCCCACAGTAATTTAATAGCATATATAATTAATTCTGTGCAACTTTTGATGTGGATTTTTCCTTGTATTCATTTCTGTTTGTTTTTGGCTATAGCACTTAATTCATTGAACCAATTCCCATTAAAAAAGTTCACTCAAAGAGCATCTTTGATTGCCAAGACATAATTTTACAAAATTTATACCCTTAAAGATGAAAATTACTCAATATGTTGATTGGCTAAGCTTAGTCAAGCAGGAGAGAGTCGTTTGAAACATTTTACAAATACCAATACCTTTTCTTTGTTGATTCCTGCAAATAACCTACTGGTATTGTTACTTAGAAAGCAATGAAAAATAATAAAGAAGACATTTTTAAACTACTGAATTTAATCACTCAGTTTTGTAAATTAAAAAAATGACTTATAAATATGAACTGCAGTTTTTTAAAGATATTTCTTTTATTTTCTTTAGTGCATGTAAAATAATTGAATGCAAAAAAATGAGAAGGGTTGTTAATATATGACTTCTCTTTCTTATCTAATTACTTCATTATCTTATTTCCTTCCCTGAGACAATCTTATTAAAGATTGAAATATGTTTTTATACCCCCAAACTCTCTACTACTAATTCTAGTTTATCTACCAGATTTTATTATTATTATTATTCAGTCGCTCAGTCATGTCTGAATCTTTGCGACTCCGTGGACCGTAGCACGCCAGGCTTCCCTGTCCTTTACTGTCTCCCACAATTTGCGCAAACTCATATCCATTGAGTCGATGATGCCATCCAACCATGTCATCCTTTGTCACTCGCTTCTCCTCCTGCCTTCAGTCTTTCCCAGTATCAGGGAAAAGGAAAGATACATCCATATACTAGATAAGTGACGTTATTATTTGCATTCCATTATATAAGTTTTAGAAATGCAGGAATATATAAGAAAGTGCATAAAAATCACCAATAATTTCATATCAAGAATCTTAACTTCTGCTAATATTTCACATATTTCCTTCTGGTCATTTTTCTCTGTGATTATTTGCATATAAGAATTTTTAACATACAAAATTATTATTGCATAGTCTATAGAGTTTATATCATGTTTTAAGTTAAAACTCTTTCATAAATATTTTGCTATATATACATACATTATGAAAAAAAATCTCTCTTAAAAATGAGTCTCATTATTTTGTGGCATCACTGTGCAATATTTTCTTTATCCTCTCAGAGGAGAAAATCAACACTTGGGGAAATTAGTAGTTTTTTTATGTATATGACCCTGTCTAGAGTACTTGATAAAAAGAAAAGAGAAATGAACATGTACTGAATTTAGCCTTCTTAGCAAAAATGATCACATAAATGACCTTAAAGGTAAAGGATAATAAATGTACTGTTCAGAACATCCAATATACTACTTTTCCTTGTTCTAAAGTAAACTCCAGGAGTTGGTGAGGCCTGGCATGCTGCAGTCCATAGGGTCGCAAAGAGTTGAACACAACTGAGTGACTGAACTGAACTGAAATGAACTGAAAAGGAAAGTGAAATCATGTTGACCAGATGTATATGTTTATATCATAACTTTTCTACTTGGTTAATCATTCTTAGAAGCTTTCTATAAAATCAGATGAATTTAATGTATAAGACCCATTAGTGGATGTTGAATGAGATGAAAGTAAATGTAACACCATTTTTGTCTTTTCTTGGATTTCAAAAGTTATATGGAAAGTGAGACATTAACTCTTAAAATTTTAAAAGTAGGTCACAATTTAAGGATAACTTAACTTTCCTGGTTCTATAAATTCAAGATTACAAAAGATCAAGAAATGTGGAGCTTGACATATGTTTAGAGACCTAGCTAATTGCGGTACCAGCATTGAAATTCTATCTATATGACTCAGTCTCCTTTAGGACTACCTCAAGTGCATTCCTAAATGACTAGTTTACTCCTCATCTTTACTACCTTACTTTCCAATCTAACCACAGCTCTACCCAGTCACTGCTTTTATTTACTTTTCTATCCTTTAATTTGTACCTACTCTCACCATTATGGTATTAGATAAAGTTTCTTCTATTTGCAAAGGCAGATATTTGTATTTATTAAGAAATATAATAGAATGCTCTTTCTTTCTTTTTCTATTCATTCATCTTTACGAAGAATGTTTATTGAGTGCTTCCTTAAGACTGTGTGCTTTAAGCCACCCTTATGGAATTTATATTCTCAGAAGGGGATAAATATTGAATAACTAATTACCTAATTATTAGTTATTAATTTATGTCAAATGCAACAAAGATAATGGATGGGGTGGTGTTAAGTATGATGGCATCTATCAGAGAGAAATAACATGGTCAAGGAGTGAAAGAATCGATATGATATTGTCATACTTTTTGTTGTTATTCAGTCACTAAGTCATGTCCAGCTCTTTGCGACCTCCTGGACCATGGCATACTAGACATCCCTGTCCTTCACTGTATTCTGAAGTCGCTTTCCTGAACCTTTGATGCCATCAAACCATCTCATCTTCTGTTGTCCCCTTCTCCTCCTGCCCTAAATCTTTCAGAGCATCAGGGTATTTTCCAATGAGTCAGCTCTTCACATAAGGTGGCCAAAGTATTGTTATTCTTTAGAATTTAGGTTTTAATGCTTTTTTAATAAATGATTATATACAGTGAATATTTATAATGAGTATACACACATGCACATAATGATTTTGGAGAGGTGACTGCTTCCTCTCATCCATTCAGATATGTATTGCATGCATGCTAAGTTACTTCAGACATATTCAACTCTTTGCAACTCTGTGGACCATAGCGCACTAGGCTCCTCTGTCCATGGGTTTCTCTAGGCAAGAATACTGCAGTGGGTAGCCATTTCCTCCTCCAGGGGATCTTCCTGACCCAAGGATTGTACCTGGGTCTCTTACCTCTCTTGCATTGACATACAGGTTCTTTACCTCTAGCTCCACCTGGGAAACCATCAGATATGTATTAGATTAGCTCAAAATGTGAACTATAGAGAAATAGATAACAAACATTGGCTTCTATTGAAGATTAGAAGGTTTTTGATAGTAATATATTCACATGTTTAAAAAATGTTTTGGCAAAAACATCAATTTTTGAGCATTTAAATGAATAATTTTAGAAATAAGGCCATTTGCAGAAACATGGATTGACCTAGAGATTATCATACTAAGTGAAGTAAGTCAGAAAAAGACAAATACTGGATGGCACCTCTTATATGTAAAACCTAAAATATGACACAAATGAACTTATCTATGAAAAAGACTCAGACATGGATAACAGATTTGTAGTTGTCAAGAGAGAGGGAGGGTAGGATGGACAGAGTAGCAATTTGATGTTTGTAGATGTAAACTGTTTTATAAAAAATGGATAAACAGTAAGATCCTGATGTATAGCACAGAGAACTGTATTCAATATCCTGTGATAAACCATACTGGAAAATAATATTAAAAAGTATATATATATAAAAATATATGTATTATATATATAATAACTGAATCACTTTGCTATACAGCATAAATTAGCACAACATTGTAAGTCAAATATACTTCAATAAAAAATGCTAAACTAAATGAAACATTTTAGAAAAACATTTTACTTTTAGTATGCTTTTATTTTTTATACTGAAAAATAAGTTGTTAATGTAAAAATAATGGAAGTGTTTTGAATTATCATCTCCATTTCAGAAAAAGATATCAAGTGATATGGACAAGATAGCAAATATTTTTTTAGTAATTTTATTTAGAATGTTTTACAAATATAAATCCATTTTATTATCAAAGTAAATTATTATTTTTATTTAGCAAGTTTCTTTTTAGGAATTTTTACTTGTATCATAGAAGATGCTTAGACTCAGAATTAAAGAAGAGTTTAGGTATAATCACACAGCTAATTAACGATTGGTGCCATGAAAATTCAAATAGTTCTATGGTGTAGTTCCAAAGCACATTGCTGTAGCTATATACAATTAAATCTTATTCACAGAATATCTTTAATGTCTCAGTGTAAATCTGGTTTTAATGACATCAGTATTCAATTTTGGTAATGTAGGCATGATTTAAGCATTTGAAAGTAACATTTTACTGCTAATTATTCTTAGCTATTGGTTTGGATTCCTGTCCTGAACCACAGACTCCTAGCAGTGGGATTAAAATTGGAGACAGATACATGGTTGGTGATGTAGTATCCTTTCAGTGTGATCAAGGCTATTCTCTTCAGGTAGGTCTATTTAAAAATTTTAGCTTTCAATTTCATTACCCTTTCAGAATATTTTAGCAAATTAATGATTAATAATACAGAAGCTATAAAACAATACTTACCTCAGGCTGCATAATTTAACATTATTAAATCAAAAGGTATTCAATTAGTCAATGAGGTATTTGTGAGAGAAATTGCTGGAATGAACTAAATTGTTTTGTTTGCGAGTAATCAAAGATGATTTTGAAATCAAAATAAATGTTTCCTTTTCTCTCTGTACACATAAGATGTAAAAATTGAACTCCTAGATTTTCAGAATTTGCAAATAAAAATGAAAGTGCTACTTAAAGCATTAAATAAAGCTTCCATGATAATAAATTCCCCAGATTCATAAAAATATGACTGCAAATAAGTTTTGCTAAAACTATGGAGTTACAATGTAAATTATCAATTTATGTGTTTATATTAATCTTTTGCAAGTTTTTAAAAGGGGTCTGAATTTATGGCCTCATAAAAATCTCCCTAAAGCATAGACCTATTAAGAAATTAAGGGGGGAAAAAATGAGACAGAAACTGTTTCACATGTTAAATCAATAAATTCCTTAGAGGAAATAAAATTAAAAATGAATGATTTATAGTCTTTAAACTTTTATCCCAAATTATTAGTCTCAGTAGAACATTAAGTTTTTCTAGACTCTATATAAATTTAATATACCTTAGTTGACTTTTCATATTTTTATAAAAAAATTTTATAATCATTTTTGTCTATCTCACCTTGAATATTACAGCACTTTATTGTAAACCACTATATATATGGCCATTTCCCTTGTGTAATTATTGCAGTACCTTAGTAGAACATGTTTTGGTAGAACAATGTTAAAACAATTTTAATGTGATATAGAGTCTTAATTTTTCTACCAGTATCTTATTTTTTTTTACATTTTAACAAAAGTGTATATAATTATAATTATATAATTTTAAGTTACACTAAGATTTTCAATAGTATTAAAATATTACAATGCAATATATTGTTTTCATAAGCATCATTCACTATCCTGTGTTATATTTAGACTTTTAAAAATGTGTACTGAACTGCTCTGTCTTGTTTATATAGGGCCATTCTCATATTACATGCATGCCTGGACCTGTAAGAAGATGGAATTATCCAATCCCAATTTGTTTGGGTGAGTTAAAGAACTATAAATTATTTATTATATATTTTAAAGATATACCTTTTATATGTTGTTTTTCAAACATAAAGTTTGCCTTTTGCAGGTTTTATGAAAATTGTATTCCCAGATAAATGTTTCAATTTTTTTTTTAATTTTAAAGTTTTACATTTTTTGGTCCCAAAGTAATTATCAATGTATAGCTTAAAACTACAAATTGAGAAACGGTATTAGGTTTTCTGATTCCCACAGAGTTTTCTCAGTATAATATTGTAGAACTACACATACTCATAGATCAGGAAAACAAATAAATATTCTATTGCTTACTCTTGAACCAAAATAAGTAAGAAAGCTAGAGTCTACCAAAGGGAGCATGCGATGTATGATGTATCAAAAGAACACTTGAGACTTTGAAATTTGAACCCAAATATTTACTCTAATTTAATGCAGCTTCCAATTATTTCTATCCACCTTAATTTTTTTTTCGTTTTTAAAATTCTGGTGTCTGTATGCTACCATTAATATTCTGGGCTCTATAGAGTATGAAAAGAAAGTGTGTTATGATTTCCATCATTAAAACATGATTTGTAGAAATAAATGAAATGAAATAGGAGAGTGATTTAGTGTTTAATGCCATTGACGACCTGATGGAATTTAAGAAAGATGAGAATGGTGTTGACTGAAGTCATTGGGAAATATAGTCAGTCAATAAAATTTACAAAGGGTATTGAATGGCAGATGTAATTAAATGAATGAAGAAGATTACCCCTTCTGAGTAGGAAAAAAATAAAAGAATTGGTGTGACCTAATACCTACCAGTTTACAGTGAACAAACCTGTAATATATTAGTTTCCTTAATGCTATAGACTAAATGACTTCAATGACAGAAATTTATTTTGTCACATTTCTAGAAGCTAGAAGTTCAAGGTCAAGGTGGTGGCAGGGTTGTATTTTTGGAGTACTTCTTTCTTTGACTTGTAGAAGATGATCTTCTCCCTACATCTTGACATGGCCTTTTCACTATGAGGGAGCTCCCCGATAGTACACCAGTACTATTAGATTAGAGGTCCCTACCCTCATGACTTTATTTAACTTTAACTATCTCCTTAAAAGAGATATCACTTATTTCCAAATGCAGTCACATTTGGGAGTTAGGGCTTTAACATGTGAATATTAGGAGGACACAATTCAGTCTATGATGCCTATGTGCCATATGCACAATTTTTGTTAGAGTATTGGAAATTAATGTTTGAGTAAAGATGTCTTTTATTGACAAACAATATTAAAAGCATTCAGGCTTTAGATTGGATGACAATTTTGGAAGGATATATTTCTTTAGGTATTATAAATAATTTATGCATATAATACCAATTACAAATTACATATATACATATAATTATTACAAAAAATTATATATGTATACAGATAATGTCATTTATGTAAGTGTTATGAATATGGGGTATGTATATATCCAATTAAGTATAAAATTGAGATGATAAAGATGAAAATAATATATATATTTTGCTGATGTGAAAGCAGAGAGTTTTGGTCTTTTATTCATTACTGTCCTTTACTGCCAGGAACAGTTAGTATCTTAAGTACATATCCGATAAATATTGTTTAGTGAATAAAGTTTTGGGATTCTACAGTATGTATAATTTTTATAATGTCTTCCTTGACATTCACTTAGAAACATTTTCTCCATCATAGCATGTTTCCAAAAATTTTATTTTTTAAATGGCTTTATAGCACATCAGTTCAGTTCAGTTGCTCAGTCGTGTCTGACTCTTTGCGACCCCATGAATCACAGCACGCCAGGCCTCCCTGTCCATCACCAANATTCTACAGTATGTATAATTTTTATAATGTCTTCCTTGACATTCACTTAGAAACATTTTCTCCATCATAGCATGTTTCCAAAAATTTTATTTTTTAAATGGCTTTATAGCACATCAGTTCAGTTCAGTTGCTCAGTCGTGTCTGACTCTTTGCGACCCCATGAATCACAGCACGCCAGGCCTCCCTGTCCATCACCAACTCCCGGAGTTCACTCAGACTCACGTCCATCAACTCAGTGATGCCACCCAGCCATCTCATTCTCTATCGTCCCCTTCTCCTCCTGCCCCCAATCCCTACCAGCATCAGAGTCTTTTCCAATGGGTCAACTCTTCACATGAGGTGGCCAAAGTACTGGAGTTTCAGCTCTAGCATCATTCCTTCCAAAGAAATCCAGGGCTGATCTCCTTCAGAATGGACTGGTTGGATCTCCTTGCAGTCCAAAGGACTCTCAAGAGTCCTCCAACACCACAGTTCATAAGCATCAATTCTTCGGCGCTCAGCCTTCTTCACAGTCCAACTCTCACATCCATACATGACTACTGGAAAAACCATAGCCTTAACAAGACAGACCTTAGTCGGCAAAGTGTCTCTGCTTTTGAATATGCTATCTAGATTGGTCATAACTTTTCTTCCAATGAGTAAGCGTCCATAGCATAGTGTAATTTGTATACTTATTCTCTTTTGTTAGCTTAGTTTTTTGTCTTTTTGATATACGTTTATACACCTTTAGTTCATATTTATACATTTATACACATTTCTTTTAAAGTGTTCTTCACATGCCTTCTTGCAGATATCTTATTGTTTACTTAGGATCTTACATGAGTAGATTAATTTTGTTATTGAATAACTATTTTAAAATTCTACAAATATCATCAAGTTGCTTTATAAAGTTTTATCAATTTAAATATCACTCAGTTATGATATGGTAATTTCCATTTTGCTGTATTAGTAGCTTCGATTATTACTCTTAACAAATTGCTTTGTTTTTAGGTAAATATTGTGTTTTTATTAAATCTATATTCCATTGAATATTGTTAACAAGGTAAGTATTAGATGGAAGTGATATTTCAATAAAATTAAACTAGAAATTTTAAATTTATATAGGCTAAATTTATATGAAACTGTATTAAATACTGATCATATTTTGATGTGCAATGTATCTACATTTTAATTTCAGCTAAGGTGCAATAGCTTTGCATGGCAAGTATATTATTCTGTTTGCTTATCTGTTGTATGGAATAGTAATAGGCCCATTATGAGAACGAAACGAGAGAACACATTAAAGTATTTAACACCAAACCTGAAATACACAGGGTGTCCACAGTGGTATTATAACAAGAAATATGCAACAACTTAAGGGTCCAATAATGTGAAAAGAGGAAGTGAACATTATAATGGAATATTTAATAAAATGAACAAAGTTTATAATATGTAGTCAAATATAAAAAGGCTTAAAGTGATTCTCAGTATCATCCTGTTTTCTTTATATAAGTAGTGTATAAACACACATGCATGAATGTATGCTTTTCTGCAGAGAAATAAAGAATTATAAAGGTAGGTTATCTATGGGTAGTGAAATTCCAGAGCACTGTTATTTATTTTCTACTCAATTTTTATATTTTATAAATTTTGGACAGTAAACTTATACCATATTTGACAAAATGTTAGAATTGATATCATGGCCATTTTTTAAGGAGAAACTGAAGGTAAGAGGCTGATTCAGAGAATGCCTTAAAACTGTAGTCATCAGGTCTCAAGGTTACAGTCTCATAAACTGAAAAATAAACAGTCTGCCAGATATTGTGGTAGAAGGAAGGAAAAATCACTTGAGATTTCTACGTAATAGAGATAAATCTGAAGGAAAAATCAAAGATGATTTTATCTTGGAGGGCTATGCTGTTGTTGTGTCCTTAAGAAAAAGGCATATAATAGGGCTCAAAAGAGTCTCCTGTGAAATGGCTGGTGAAGCACAGTGTTGTCATTAAGGCCTAGGGTGTGCATGAGCTTGCAGAGTCACTGAGAAAATAGGCAGGGGTGTGGACCTGAAGGCAAATGGAGTGTTTGTATTCTTCTTGTTTTCATGGTTTGTTGCTATTTTTCTTTCTCTTTCACTATCTGTTTTCTTTTATTCTTTCCTTCTTCCTTCTCTGATTTTGAGATTTACACTCTAGCAATGTGGGCAATGCAGAGGACAGGATTTTGAGATCATTTCTAAAGAGATGGAAAGTAGCAGAATTAGAGGGACAGGGAGTAGCTCAAACACTTGAGACTGTGAAGGCAAGAAAGCAAAAGAGAGTCCTTGTGTTCTTTCACTTAAAATTCCGAATAAAGCAAAACAAATATACAATTGCATTCTTTCCAGGAACTTTAAAAGTACTTTTGATTATCCAAAATATTTTCTCTATAATTCCCAATTATTGGATTGTGTGAAAAATATATGTAGATTATCAAATTATAGGAAAATTAATTGGTAAACATTAATGGTTTATATATGTTGAAAACTGTTCTGGTTTAAAGGTGGATGAGCTGGGATTTGAGAAGGATGGAAAATATACAGGTGTATTACACAGTGATAATTATAACTTTTACAGAAATGTTGACATGCAGATTAACTACAAGGTTATATATATCCCCTTAGTAAAATCTGCTTGATACATAATTTATTCAGTTCACATAGCTAAAGGTAGCTATCAAACTAGCTACTGATATCACATAGAACATTGATAAACTTTGTACTGAATTTGCCTTCATGATCTATAAGCTGAAGTTTGAATATATCTATTTGTTGCTGTTCATAATAATAAATGAATGAAGTTGCAGGTATTTGTACAGGTAACTTTCTAACCTGATGTGCAGTCATGAAACTTGATTCTTCAACCAACTGAGATGTGTATTTTAGTCCTTCTGTGACAAAAGAATAAAAATGTACACTAAGAGGAAAGAATTAGCTTCTAGACTGCAGTTCTATTATTACATGTTAAATAATTCTATATAATCATGTAAAATTAAAACTTGGGTAATTATCTGTTATTATAGTTTATGGTTAGCTCATCTATAATAAATCAGTATAATAGGGACTCTAAAAAAGTATAAATTTATCCCAAAATTCTCAAATATGGGGACATCTTTTTACTTATGTTATACTCCACTATTTTTTATCTAGATCATTTTAGGATAAAGTGAGGCCATATCTTATAGTCTGTGAATCCCTTGCATATTATCAATAGAAACCAATATTTTACTTAAAAACCTTTAGCCTCCTCACAAAAATAGGAAAAGAGGAAGACTGGGAAATGAAACTCTCCCTCACTACAATACTTAGAATGAGTGTTGCTGGCTTGATTTTATTCTAAATTGTATCATCTTTTGAATGAATCAAAACATTTCTAGACACACTTTGAATCAGAAATGTACTACTCACTATGGAAAAGGATCTGTGCTTCTTGTTTGATTGTATTTACTGCACATGAACTACTTTTCTCTGTTCAATAATTGATTTAGCTTGTATTTACAGCTGAGGAAGGAAATACATTATCCTTTTATGTATTTTACAAAGTACCTTCTCAATTGATTATATTTGAATACTGGTATGTGGTGAATTAGAAAATATTCAAATTTGTATCAGTTTTAACTCAGAAACTTGATTCATACTCGAAATGATTTCAGTCTGTTTTTAATACAATAAAGTACTTTGGTTTAAGTGGGACCTCAATTCTCTTGCAGCTCAGTGTGGTGGTGCAATGTCAGATTTCAGTGGTGTGATCCTCAGCCCTGGGTTTCCTGGAAACTACCCCAGCAGTTTAGATTGCACGTGGACAGTAAAGCTGCCCATAGGTTTTGGTATGTATATTAAAACACATAAAAGAGTTTTTTATATTTTTAATTCATCCTTTAGAAAATATCAAAGTGCAATAAGAGCTTAATGAAATATTCATAAATTATAGTTTACTTTGTGATTACAAGTGCTTCACTTGGAGTTCTTGGATAATTGAAAGAATATGGGCATGTTTAAATTTTATAGGTAGTTGATAAATAGAAAAACCATGACATTTTCCAGACAATATTTATGAATATAGCCTGACATAGATGTGTGTAGTAGTGATAAAGGCAACATGATTTTCATGTATTTTGTTTTTGTAACTCTCTTCTGCTTATTGTAGCCAAGTAGTACATAGAAAAATTATTTTCTGGTAATCTATTGAATGTAATATTTGTTGTAAATAAATAAGTTTTATACATTTTAAAAGTTATACAGTTTTTCTACTGTAAGATTTAAATACCCATGTTGATGTAATAATACTTTTCTAACTCTAATAATATAATTCTCAGCGTTCATATATATAGCATTAAATATATATAATACATTTAATAATAAATTATTTCCCTCTTGTATCACTAACATATTCTCTTGCAGCTACTTCATATCCCACTAGTCTATAAANAATACCCATGTTGATGTAATAATACTTTTCTAACTCTAATAATATAATTCTCAGCGTTCATATATATAGCATTAAATATATATAATACATTTAATAATAAATTATTTCCCTCTTGTATCACTAACATATTCTCTTGCAGCTACTTCATATCCCACTAGTCTATAAATGCATAAATAGCAGTGTTAGATTGAGGATAGATTTATTCATTAAATCACAGTAAAATAACACGTAAATACTCCTTGAAATACAAACCTAGTATATTCAGAGTTAAGATCTTCTGTATTATCTGACTTATTGAGAGTGAAAGTGAAAGTCGCTCAGTCATGTCAGATTGTTTGTGACCCCATGGACTATACAAACCATGGAATTCTCCAGGCCAGAATTCTGGAGTCGGTAACCTTTCCCTTCTCCAGAAGATCTTCCCAACCCAGGGATCAAGCCCAGGTCTCCCACATTGCAGGCAGATTCTTTAGCAGCTGAGCCACAGGAGAACCTCAAGAATGCTGGAGTGGGTAGCCTATCTATTCGCCAGCAGATCTTCCCAACCTAGGAATCGAACCGGGGTCTCCTGCATTACAGGCAGATTCTTTACCAACTGAGCTATCACAGAAGCCCAACTCACTTATTAGATACTTCATTTACCCAATGGTTTTCCAGGTCGCGCTGGTGGTAAGGAACCTGTCTGTCCATGCTGGAGATGTGAGAGGTGTGGGTTTGATCCCTGGGTTGGAAAGATCCCCTCGAGGAAGGCATGACAACCCACTCCAGTATTCTTGGCTGGAGAATCCCATGCACAGAGGAGTCAGGTGGGCTATGGTCCATAGAGTCACAAAGAGTCAGCTACAACTGACTGCATACTACATGCATGCATTTACCCAAAAGCATCAATAGCCTCAGAATAGTAATTCATTAAGAACATTTTACATAAATTAATAGAAACTCATAGTTTTAGAATTCTGTACTGAGTATGTACATATCATACTCCAGGTATTTTGCTAAGTGCTAGGGATAGATGCATGGTAAAACAGACTATGCACTTTTTCCCAGTTGAGTTATGGTCATGATGAGGAGACAGATAGTCAGATATGCAATTGCAGTGAAGTAAATTAAAGAGTACAGGATTAAGCTTAGTACAGACATCCAACCTAGTCCAGGAAATGCAAAAAAAAGTTTGCCAGAGGAAGTGATGCCTGAACTGTGGCTTTAAATGTAAGTAAGCCCAGAAAAGAGGGTCACGCTATGCGGAATACAAAAGAAATTGTAGGTTAACAGAATGACATATGGAAAAATGCAGATAACAAAGTTTAGGAAATTCTACAAACGTGCACTATGTGACTGGTTTGAAGTTTGGGGAGAATAGTAGGTCACTGAGAGAAGAATGTTGAGGAACTTTCTAATGATAATTATTTTAGCTCCAACATAGGAACACCCTTTAACTTGAAGTCATAGCCAAATTCTATAACTTTTGATTGAAAGTGAATAGATGACTAATAGATTTGAAACAGTATGTTTATTCTTATTTCTTTTACTAGCTACTTAAGAGGGCTCATCCCATGTTGCTTATGGAGATAAGTGAATTATTTTAAAATAAATTATTAGATATATTTGCAGTAGTGTCATATCATCATAGTTCTTGTTAATGCTTCATTTATTTTAAAAATTAAGTTATTAAAACTTAAAAAGTATATGCATATCTTTCTGTGTTTTAGAACCCAAAACAGGAGACTGTTTCTGATTTTATTACATTTAAGGTTTCCCACTGTTTTCTTTGATTTTGGTTACCTCACTATTGGTTCTAATGTATTTGACAAATAATATATAAACATTAAAAGAAAATTGAATACATATAAAGTTAAAGAAATATTTTTCTCATGTCTATGCAAATATTACTGATAATATAATATGTGAAAAGATTACTCTGGGGAAATTTTTAGAAAAATATGTACTTCTTGTAGCTTCACATATTAAGATAATCATGTTCAAACTTCTAAGAAGATTTTCTGTTTATCCAGGAATGAATTTAATATTTTAAAGCATATTTTTAGTATTTCCCAAATTTATCTGTTCATAGAATTATTTTTCCATGTATCAGAGGATTTGCATGTAACTGTTTCCAGGAACAAAATATGATTTGACTTGAAAACCTCACTAGTTATTAAGAGCAATAGCTCAAGAGCCAGAGTATCTGACTTGTAATTTCAGCTCTTTTAGGATATTATGTAAGCTTAGAATAATATTGAGCTTCCCTGTGCCTCAGTTTCCTCATTCTCACAGGTAACCATGAGCATGAAATGTTAGCATATAAAAAGCTTAAAATAATGCCTTGTGAAAGGAAAACACAAAAAATATCAGATTTTATTACTAAAAAGTTGAAGAATGGTAATTGTGAAAACAAAATATAAAATTCAATAAAAATTGAATATTAATTGAATTAGGGGAACATACCTCTTTAAGGTCACCAACTCAATGGACATGCTGCTGCTGCTAAGTCACTTCAGTCGTGTCCGACTCTGTGTGACCCCATAGACGGCATGAGTTTGGGCAAACTCTGAAAGATGGTGAAGAACAAGGAAACCTGGCATGCTGCCATCCATGGGGTCTCAGAGAGTCCGACATGACTGAGTGACTGAACAACAACCGCAATGAGACTTTTATTTTTTCTACCCCAAAGGCATTTCACTATCCCATATTTTAGTTATGTTTATAAAGAAATTATTTTGTAATATAGCAAATAACAATGACCCCTAGATTTTATAACAAATATTATATAACATTTGGCATTATGTTCTGACAAGAAAATACTAAAACAGCATACTGAAAATTACATGCCTCAAAATGATATTTTGGAGAAGTTGATTTATCCCCTGTATGTGACTAATTTCTAACACAGTCGTGAAATCTGATTATGTTAATATATAAAACTTTGCAATCGTATTTTGCCCTCAAATTGGCCTTTTACAAATAAAAATTATTGAGTGGCTTTTCATCTTTAAGAGTTGATTGATCTAATTTTAAATGGTATTAAAGAGCAAGAAGGCTACTTTCTTGATTAGTTTTGCTATGGTGACATTGTAGTAAAATGAGATTTTCCCATGTGACAAATTGTGGGCATTTGAGAGCAGTATTCTATTACTTTGAACTATAGCAAAGCTAATTGTTCTGAGCAGACAGCAAACCCATGGCCCAGATCTTGACAGTATGCCTCTCAACCTAAATGGAAATATATCTTAACAACATTAATGTGAATGTGTGTGTTTGTGTATATGCATGCACTTAATTTGGTAAAAAATAAATAAAGTAGAATAATGTTTGTTTTTCTTCCTTAGGTGTCCATCTGCAGTTTGTAAATTTTTCTACAGAAACCATACATGATTATTTGGAAGTAAGAAGTGGATCCTCAGAAACTAGTACTGTTATTGGACGACTTAGTGGTCCTCAAATACCATCTTCCCTGTTTAGCACAACCCATGAAACCAGCTTGTATTTTCACAGTGACTATTCACAAAACAAACAAGGGTTCCACATTGTATACCAAGGTGAGTGGAATAATACAAAATGAGAAATTATTTAGCCTCTAGACAGCTATTAGCAATCTAACTCTTAAGTATTTTCTAAGTTGTGTTTTAGAAAGAAAAAAGAAGCCTAACCAAGACGAGAGTTTTAAATAATGCAATTTTCAGGCAACCAAATGTGGGGAAATTATGTCTTTTTGAGGCCTTACAAATCCGGGAGATGGTGATGAACAGGGAGGTCTGGCGCGCTGCGATTCATGGGGTCGCAAAGAGTCGGACACGACTGAGCGACTAAACTGAACTGAACAAATTCTAACCATGAAAACAGTATTTAATTAATTTTAATACACAATAAAATAAAACAAAAGGCCAGGCAGTTAGACAGGACATGGGGAAATGTAAGATTGAGTGTGCTTTCATATCAAAATGAGTATATTGAAAAGATATTTTGTGGTGCTCGTCTACTATATGCAAAGTTATTCTCTTTTACTTTATAATGACAGAATAACATAACATTCATTGATATCATTCTACTACTTTGAAAATATGCAATAAATAAATACTTTGTCAATCATATTATATTAGGCCTATTTCCAATATAATTCTACTGCATGACCTTGAGTATGAATTTCATCCCTTTAGGATATAAAGCTTAGACTCTGGAAGACCTAGGCTTAAATGTGGATTCTCTATGTTCAGTCTTAACTGATGTAGGGCATAAGTTCATTTTTTCATTTTCATGATAGAGTTAGAAAGAGTACATCTCAGATAAGTGTTTTGAACTTTGTGATGAAATGATTGTAAAATATTTACCATGTTGTATATCATTAGTAATTATTTAGTGTAGTTTTTGTCTTGGTGTTTTCTGTTTTTGCTTTTTACTGTCATTTCAGATCTTAAAAGTCTGAGATTTAAAAGTAAATGTTTAAGTTATAATATTTATTCAAACAATGCAGTTCCAGTGATTGTAATATTCAGTCAAATGTAACAGACCTTAATTACATCACTGCCTTAATTATTAAAAGATTTAATGATCATGTGATTTTTCAAAAATTTAATTCAAGTTTTTCCTGATTTCTAATTGATTCACAAGCAGGTGATACTTTTGGACATGAGCTCCACCAGAGCAGGGATCTTTGTGTTATTCATTGATGTGTCTCAAGTGCCTAGAAGAGTAAGAGCCCAGTAAATATTTGCTGTATATACCTGAAAAGAAATTTAAGAGTAGTTAAATTTTGACTGTGTGGATCACAATAAATTGTGGAAAATTCTGAAAGAGATGAGAATACCAGGCCACCTGACCTGCCCCTTGAGAAACCTGAATGCAGGTCAGAAAGCAACAGTTAGAACTGGACATGGAACAACGGAGTGGTTCCAAAGAGGAAAAGGAGTACGTCAAGGCTGTATATTGTCACCTGCTTATTTAACTTATATGCAGAGTACATCATGAGAAATGCTGAGCTGAATGAAGCACAAGCTGGAATCAAGATTCCTGGGAGAAATATCAATAACCTCAGATATGCAGATGATACCACCCTTAATGGCAGAAGGTGAAGAAGAACTAAAGAGCTTCTTGATGAAAGTGAAAGAGAAGAATGAAAAAGTTGGCTTAAAGCTCAGTGTTCAGAAAACTTAAGATCATGGCATCGGGTCCCATCACTTCATGGCAAATAGATGGGGAAACAGTGGAAACGGTGTCAGAATTTATTTTTTGGGGCTCCAAAATCACTGCAGATGGTGATTGCAGCCATGAAATTAAAAGACGCATATTACTTGGAAGGAAAGTTATGCCCAATATAGATAACATACAAAAAAGCAGAGACATTGCTTTGCCAACAAGAGTCTGTCTAGTTAAGAGTATGGTTTTTCCAGGAGTCATGTATGGATGTGAGAGTTGGACTATAAAGAAATCTGAGTGCTGAAGAATTGATACTTTTGAACTGTGGTGTTGGAGAAGACTCTTGAGAGGCCCTTGGACTGCAAGGAGATCCAACCAGTCCATCCTAAAGGAGATCAGTCCTGAGTGTTCATTAGAAGGACTGATGCTGAAGCTGAAACTCCAATAGTTTGGCCACCTGATGTGAAGTGATGACTCATTTGAAAAGACCTTGATGCTGGGAAAGGTTGAGGACAGGAGAAGGGGATGACAGAGAATGAGATGGTTGGATGGCATCACCAACTCAATGGACATGAATTTGCATGAACTCTGGGAGTTGGTGACGGAAGGGAGGCCTGGCATGCTGCAGTCTATGGGGTCGCAAAGAGTCAGATATGACTGAGTGACTGAACTGAACTGAAAATAGACATAACACCCAACTGCACATGGGTCTCAGTGATTACAGTTTAGCTTAGGCCTGCAAATATAATTTAATAGTACCACATATCGTCCTGTATATAAAACAGAAAATCATAACTGTCACATTTCTGTACAAAATGTACTGTATTCCTGAGGAAATTAATTTCAGAAACTTCTAGGAAACTGATTGAGTTTCTTCTTTGCATCTAGAAGGCTCAGGAGTATATTTGTGGTTCTTCTCTAACAAGTGTAGAGGGCCTTATGCTAAGCACTTTGCTGTTCACTTTAAACCTGACTTCATCCTCTTTCCATGCCCTCATTTTCCTTTGGCCTTTCAGAGCAATATTCTTGTTTGAATGTGAAAAAACTAGAATTTGAACATTTTTTATTGCATTTTTCAGTCAATGTGTCCTTGAAAAAGATCTTTATTTGCATAAAAAATAAAAATATTTAGCATTTGTTACTTTTATTTATATACTATTAATATTATTAACATGAGCCATCATGTATAGAAATGATCACTAGATATTATTTGAGAATTATGTTGAATTTAAAAACTATCTCTTCTTTTACTGAGTTTATACTTTTAAGCTAATGACAATTTTTGAAAAGTTAATACAGATTCACAGAATCAATATTATTTTTACATAAGTTTGTGATGCAACTTTCAAAACATTCTGAGTATTGGAAGAGTGAATTGTATATAATAAATGATAAGTATACTCTTCTACTAAAGGACTTGGTTCCACATTAATGCTATTACTGGCAACATTTAGGGTTTAGGTCTTGTATTATATATGATATTAGGATGAGAACTTTTTCCTGATCATTTAAAATGTATTTCCTATACATTCTTATTAAAATAAAATCATAGAAAGGTGAAATGTATAAATTATCACAGGATCATGCAGGCATCTATGAGTTTTATTATAAAGATAATCCAGCCAACTAAACTTAGACAACATTTCACAAAACATTTGGAAAAGGTCGTTCCAATCCCAAAGAAAGGCAAAGGCAAAGCCAAAGAATGCTCAAACTACCACACAGTTGCACTCATCTAACACGATAGTAGAATAACGCTCAAAATTCTCCAAGCCAGGCTTCAGCAATATGTGAACCATGAACTTCCTGATGTTCAAGCTGGTTTTAGAAAAGGCAGAGGAACCAGAGATCAAATTGCCAACATCCGCTGGATCATGGAAAAAGCAAGAGAGTTCCAGAAAAACATCTATTTCTGCTTTATTGACTATGCCAAAGCCTTTGACTGTGTGGATCACAATAAACTGTGGAAAATTCTGAAAGAGATGGGAATACCAGACCACCTAACCTGCCTCTTGAGAAACCTGTATGCAGGTCAGGAAGCATCAGTTAGAACTGCACATGAAACAGCAGACTAGTTTCAAAGAGCAAAGGGAGTATGCCAAGGCTGTGTATTGTCACCCTGCTTATTTAACTTATACGCAGAGTACATCATGAGAAATGCTGGGCTGGATGAAGCACAAGCTGGAATCAAGATTGCTGGGAGAAATATCAATAACCTCAGACATGCAGATGATACCACCCTTATGGCAAAAAATCAAGAAAAACTAAAGAGCCTCTTGATGAAAGTGAAAGAGGAGAGTGAAAAAGTTGACTTAAAGCTCAACATTCAAAAAACAAAGATCATGGCATCTGGTCCCATCACTTCATGGCAAAAAGATGAGGAATCAGTGGAAATAGTGTCAGACTTTATTTTTTAGGGAGGCTCCAAAATCACTGCATATGGTGCCTGCAGCCATGAAATTAAGATGCTTACTCCTTGGAATGAAAGTTATGACCAACCTAGACAGCATATTCAAAAGCAGAAGCATTACTTTGTCAACAAAGGTCTGTCTAGTCAAGGCTATGGTTTTTCCAGTAATCATGTATGGATGTGAGAGTTGGACTATAAAGAAAGCTGAGTGCTGAAGAATGGATGCTTTTGAACTATGGTGTTGAAGAAGACTCTTGAGAGTCCCTTGGACTGCAAGGAAATCCAACCAATACATCCTAAAGGTGATTAGTCCTGGGTGTTCATTGGAAGAACTGAAGTTGAAGCTGAAACTCCAGTACTTTGGCCACCTGATACGAAGAGCTGACTCATTTGAAAAGACACTGATTTTCGGAAAGCTTGAGAGGAGGGGGAGGAGGGGACCACAGAGGATGAGATGGTTGGATGCCATCACCGACTCAATGGGCATGGGTTTGGGTAGACTCCAGGAGTTGGTGATGGACAGTCTTGGCGTGCTGCAGTTCATGGGTTCTCCAAGAGTCGCAACGACTGAGCGACTGAACTGAAACTGGAAAAAAGCATCGATGTCAAATCAATGTATTGCACACCTTAAATTCATGCAGTGCTGTATATAAATTATATTTTAGTAAAACTGAGAAAAATTACCTTTATATGTGATTGAAAATTGAAAGGATCTATTTAATAGAATAATATTTCCTACTAATAATCAAATGATATATATTTACCCTAAATTGAAATGACTTTTTGGATTTGATATATTTTGCTTATGGAATATTAATTCAAATGAAAATGACAATTTAAGCACTTAACATCCTTAAAGGACTGTTCATTAATTCTGAAAACTTTAGCATATTAAAATTTAAAATATAGAATAATATCTTAGTTAACAACTTAGGGTACCTTATTCAACCTTAAATGTAAATTTCTGATTTGGGAAACTAAGTATTTAATACACTCAATGTTAATGTTCTCAGTTTTGTGGTTACATAGGAGTGTCCTTTTCTTTGTGAAATAGAAGTGATGTGACAAGTTATTCTCAACTAATTTGAAAAGAAGAAAGTGTGATCACACACATACATATACACTCACAGAGAGATGTAGATGGGGACAGGGTTAGGGAAAGAAAGAGAGAATGATGAAAATGTATCAGAGTTAACCATTGGGAAACCTGACTGAATGCATAGTTCTTACTATTGCAACCTTTGTGTAACTTTGGAATTACTGAAAAATAAAAAAGTTTTTTAAAAAAGGAATTTAATAGTAGAAAAATAATCTCTGCTGGTAATTAAAATTTTACTAATTAAATATGGTTTTAAATTTCTTAAAAATAAAGTCTCAAATATTAATGATATATTAGTATATATACTGTTTATAGGTTCAAATTTTTTTCAGCAGTGTTTATTAAGCATCTAATATGTAAAAGGGAGTAAGCAAAGCTTTTAGGATACAGTGATAAAAGCAAGAACTTTGCTCTCATGTAGAATGTAGAACAACATTAGTATGAACAAATAAAATAGTTGTGTTTGTGTTAGAAGGAAATTGTTTCCTAGTACTTTATATTGTTAAATGACTTCTTTAGAAAAACTTGGCAGAGTGTGATTTATTTCTTTTAGAGGGAAAATTAGCTTAAGATATTCAGAAAGATTCAGAATTAGGCTTACACATATATTTATTTTATTTTATATACATGTGATATAACCAGAAAGCAACTGCATTCTACGTAAAGGGATCAGAGTATGTTTGATTAAAAGTGTGGCTTTAAGGGTAATTTATATTTTCATTAAAACTTTAAATAGATTTCATCAGTGAGTGAATAAACAATGCATTTTAATAAATTAGGGTAAAATTTTAATATGAAAATTATAGACATAAGAAACATACAGTCATTAACATAACTTGGTATCAACCCAAATTACTATTTCTAACCAATTGCAAGCAGCACTACATCTATTTTGCAGATTGCAAATAGCACCCACTTGTGGTCCTTCATAGTTCAAAAAGGAACATTTTCTTTTTTTTTACATTTTCCAGCCTATCAGTTGCAAAGCTGTCCTGATCCACGCCCATTTCGAAATGGTTTTGTAATCGGCAATGATTTTACTGTGGGTCAAACCATTTCATTTGAATGTTTCCCTGGATATACACTGATTGGAAATTCAGCCCTCACTTGCCTTCATGGAGTGAGTCGTAACTGGAATCATCCACTTCCAAGGTGTGAAGGTATGCTTCTAACTTGAAGCTATCTTTTAGGTGATATAATCTGTGTTTAATAATTCTTGTTTTGGTACTCTTTTTCTGTTTGTTTGTTTTCCTCTTCAAATGTCATGCTAAATATAGAGTCTTCCTTTCAGTTAAAGAATTATAGTTAGCAAAGACCTTAAAACTCCATACTAAAGAACTAATTTTGTCATTCTTGAGTCAGGAGTCCTAACCTTCTCTATTGCATGCTGAAGTACAGTTGGTTAACATTTTAGAGCTTCTCCTATGCTATGTCTATGTGATTGCATGTGTGTTTGTTTACTGATCATTTTTTTTTATGAAACAGTAGCCCAGGTACTGCCACTGAATTTGGGCTCATTTCTTCTAAAATAATTAAAAGTGCCTCGATCCTCTTATAAGTCCTTATATTTATACATGATATAAGACAAAGTTGAACAATATATATATGGATAAAGTATTTGAAAAAAGCGCATACAATGTAGTTTACTAATCTAGTGATAGTGAAAAACAATGTAGAATACCTCATGCTGAAAAATAAATAAACATTCACTCTGTTTGGTTCATGGTTTCCAGCTTTATTGTATATACCTTAACTGAGGTAGAAACATAACACAGATTTCTTTTATACTGTCTAAGAGGTATGAAATGTTTGCAATCTTTTTGTAATCAATTTACTATGATTCTATTTAAACATCTTGTATCTTTTCTGTAGCTCTTTGTGGAGGGAATATAACTGCAATGAATGGAACCATTTACTCTCCTGGGTATCCAGATGAATATCCAAACTTTCAAGACTGTTTTTGGCTCGTAAAAGTACCCCCTGGGAATGGAATCTACATCAACTTTACTGTCCTACAAACAGAACCAATCTATGATTTCATCACTGTGTGGTAAGCCAACACCTCTGTTATTGATTGATTCAACTCTTTATAACAGTGATATAGGATAGGAGTAAAAATAAAAGATGTTTATTCCTTGGAAGAAAAGTTATTACCAACCTAGATAGCATATTCAAAAGCAGAGACATTACTTTGCAGACTAAGGTCTGTCTAGTCAAGGCTATGGTTTATCCAGTAGTCATGTATGCATTGAGAGTTGGACTGTAAAGAAGGCTGAGCGCCAAAGAATTGATGCGTTTCAACTGTGGTGTTGGAGAAGACTCTTGAGAGTCCCTTGGACTGCAAGGAGATCCAACCAGTCCATTCTGAAGCAGATCAATCCTGGGATTTCTTTGGAAGGAATGATGCTAAAGCTGAAACTCCAGTACTCTGGCCACCTCATGCGAAGAGTTGACTCATTGGAAAAGACTTTGATGCTGGGAGGGATGAGGGGCAGGAGAGGAAGGGGATGACCGAAGATGAGATGGGTGGATGGCATCACTGACTCGGTGGACACGAGTCTGAATGAACTCCGAGAGTTGGTGATGGACAGGGAGGCCTGGCGTGCTGCGATTCATGGGGTCGCAAAGAGTCGGACACGACTGAGCGACTGAACTGAACTGAAAAATATATCATGGTCCTCTATACAGATTGCCATCTGATGCTTGAACTGGTGTGAATAACTGAAGGTGACAGTGTGTTTTGCAGAATAAGACAAATAAGAAAGATTTCAGTTTGTTTGCCCATGAAGTAGCTAAACACATAGAACAAAAACTTTATGGGTGAAAATCAAATTTGTTATTAAAATAATGTGCAAAACCTGGGAATTAAATCAGAGTAAGTTTATGGTAAGAAAGTTCTGTATTTCAAAACCAGTGAAATTTAAAAAGCTATATTCCAATAAATTGCTTAATACAGGTACTGAATTTCTGTCATAATAATTCACTGTATTATTTTGTATTATTATCCTAATAATTGAAATATCTCTAAACTATAAAGAAGACATATGAATTAATTTTTTACAGTTTGTTAATTGAATTACTGTTGGGACTTCTAAAATTCTTTCTAAATTTAACAGTGTATGATTCTCAAGATTATTTTGAAGAAAATAAAAGGAGGGAAAGCCTCCAGCATTTGGGAGGATCTGGGGTGTAACCAGGAAGCCAAGGCAATTTAATTAATTACAGCTAATATGGGTACATTTCACTTAGGTGAAAATGTGATCTATTTCTCACTTTACATTTTTAAGTATTTTATCATCCAAATAAATATACACCAATATGACTTGGCACATGCTGATTGTTTCATCTATATATCTTATATCTATATTTTATCTGTATATCTCATGTGTAATACTTTCATTAAACTTTGTGTGAAACTCCCAAAACATCAATCTCATTCTCCCTTTCCTCTCCCTTCCCTGTCTCTCCCCTGTAGGGATGGACCAGACCAAAACTCACCACAAATTGGACAGTTCAGTGGCAATACTGCTTTGGAATCAGTCTACAGCACTTCAAATCAAATTCTAATCAAATTCCACAGTGATTTCACAACAAGTGGCTTTTTTGTGCTCAGTTACCACGGTTGGTATCATCTAGGAATTTCTGTTTGATTTGGCAATGTTTGAAATTGTCATGGAAAAATTGAGTATAATATATATTTAGCCAGTGATTGAAAAGGTATTATTAAAATTTGACAGTTTTTTTTAATCACTTCAACTTTTACTTGCAAACAATGACCTCTTCTAAGCATTTAGGGACGTTAAAATGTGAGCAAATGGAAATAACAAATAAATCAGTCAGTAATTATCCCAGTAGAAAATAATCATTTCTTGCAAAGAAATCCGTAAAAGAGAACCAGCTGTTCATATTTTATTACATGTAATTTTGAAGCATCAATAAATTTTTTTTCAATACAAAATGTTTAATCTATTCAACCTGCTGTGAGTCTTTCTAAAATTAGCATCCAATAACTTTATGCTTTGGATCATATCACTCATTCATTTGTATTCTCTTGTTTCACAACTGTATTCTAGAATCTTACAGTTTTAAATGACTATTCCAGATCATTAACTTCATAGCTTTTATTCTTGCAACATAATTTATGAAGAATTGCAATTTCAGTTCTTTGTATAGAATTATTCTGTGTTCTCTCTTCATAATATTCACTTTCTTAAAAGAGCATTCAGATGGTTTCAGAGGTTTTTAAATTTATTTTTATGTTAAATTTTGTTATATTATATATAGAAGAGCTGACTCATTTGAAAAGACACTGATTTTCGGAAAGCTTGAGAGGAGGAGGAGGAGGGGACCACAGAGGATGAGATGGTTGGATGCCATCACCGACTCAATGGGCATGGGTTTGGGTAGACTCCAGGAGTTGGTGATGGACAGTCTTGGCGTGCTGCAGTTCATGGGTTCTCCAAGAGTCGCAACGACTGAGCGACTGAACTGAAACTGGAAAAAAGCATCGATGTCAAATCAATGTATTGCACACCTTAAATTCATGCAGTGCTGTATATAAATTATATTTTAGTAAAACTGAGAAAAATTACCTTTATATGTGATTGAAAATTGAAAGGATCTATTTAATAGAATAATATTTCCTACTAATAATCAAATGATATATATTTACCCTAAATTGAAATGACTTTTTGGATTTGATATATTTTGCTTATGGAATATTAATTCAAATGAAAATGACAATTTAAGCACTTAACATCCTTAAAGGACTGTTCATTAATTCTGAAAACTTTAGCATATTAAAATTTAAAATATAGAATAATATCTTAGTTAACAACTTAGGGTACCTTATTCAACCTTAAATGTAAATTTCTGATTTGGGAAACTAAGTATTTAATACACTCAATGTTAATGTTCTCAGTTTTGTGGTTACATAGGAGTGTCCTTTTCTTTGTGAAATAGAAGTGATGTGACAAGTTATTCTCAACTAATTTGAAAAGAAGAAAGTGTGTTCACACACATACATATACACTCACAGAGAGATGTAGATGGGGACAGGGTTAGGGAAAGAAAGAGAGAATGATGAAAATGTATCAGAGTTAACCATTGGGAAACCTGACTGAATGCATAGTTCTTACTATTGCAACCTTTGTGTAACTTTGGAATTACTGAAAAATAAAAAAGTTTTTTAAAAAAGGAATTTAATAGTAGAAAAATAATCTCTGCTGGTAATTAAAATTTTACTAATTAAATATGGTTTTAAATTTCTTAAAAATAAAGTCTCAAATATTAATAATATATTAGTATATATACTGTTTATAGGTTCAAATTTTTTTCAGCAGTGTTTATTAAGCATCTAATATGTAAAAGGGAGTAAGCAAAGCTTTTAGGATACAGTGATAAAAGCAAGAACTTTGCTCTCATGTAGAATGTAGAACAACATTAGTATGAACAAATAAAATAGTTGTGTTTGTGTTAGAAGGAAATTGTTTCCTAGTACTTTATATTGTTAAATGACTTCTTTAGAAAAACTTGGCAGAGTGTGATTTATTTCTTTTAGAGGGAAAATTAGCTTAAGATATTCAGAAAGATTCAGAATTAGGCTTACACATATATTTATTTTATTTTATATACATGTGATATAACCAGAAAGCAACTGCATTCTACGTAAAGGGATCAGAGTATGTTTGATTAAAAGTGTGGCTTTAAGGGTAATTTATATTTTCATTAAAACTTTAAATAGATTTCATCAGTGAGTGAATAAACAATGCATTTTAATAAATTAGGGTAAAATTTTAATATGAAAATTATAGACATAAGAAACATACAGTCATTAACATAACTTGGTATCAACCCAAATTACTATTTCTAACCAATTGCAAGCAGCACTACATCTATTTTGCAGATTGCAAATAGCACCCACTTGTGGTCCTTCATAGTTCAAAAAGGAACATTTTCTTTTTTTTTACATTTTCCAGCCTATCAGTTGCAAAGCTGTCCTGATCCACGCCCATTTCGAAATGGTTTTGTAATCGGCAATGATTTTACTGTGGGTCAAACCATTTCATTTGAATGTTTCCCTGGATATACACTGATTGGAAATTCAGCCCTCACTTGCCTTCATGGAGTGAGTCGTAACTGGAATCATCCACTTCCAAGGTGTGAAGGTATGCTTCTAACTTGAAGCTATCTTTTAGGTGATATAATCTGTGTTTAATAATTCTTGTTTTGGTACTCTTTTTCTGTTTGTTTGTTTTCCTCTTCAAATGTCATGCTAAATATAGAGTCTTCCTTTCAGTTAAAGAATTATAGTTAGCAAAGACCTTAAAACTCCATACTAAAGAACTAATTTTGTCATTCTTGAGTCAGGAGTCCTAACCTTCTCTATTGCATGCTGAAGTACAGTTGGTTAACATTTTAGAGCTTCTCCTATGCTATGTCTATGTGATTGCATGTGTGTTTGTTTACTGATCATTTTTTTTTATGAAACAGTAGCCCAGGTACTGCCACTGAATTTGGGCTCATTTCTTCTAAAATAATTAAAAGTGCCTCGATCNTTAATTGAAATATCTCTAAACTATAAAGAAGACATATGAATTAATTTTTTACAGTTTGTTAATTGAATTACTGTTGGGACTTCTAAAATTCTTTCTAAATTTAACAGTGTATGATTCTCAAGATTATTTTGAAGAAAATAAAAGGAGGGAAAGCCTCCAGCATTTGGGAGGATCTGGGGTGTAACCAGGAAGCCAAGGCAATTTAATTAATTACAGCTAATATGGGTACATTTCACTTAGGTGAAAATGTGATCTATTTCTCACTTTACATTTTTAAGTATTTTATCATCCAAATAAATATACACCAATATGACTTGGCACATGCTGATTGTTTCATCTATATATCTTATATCTATATTTTATCTGTATATCTCATGTGTAATACTTTCATTAAACTTTGTGTGAAACTCCCAAAACATCAATCTCATTCTCCCTTTCCTCTCCCTTCCCTGTCTCTCCCCTGTAGGGATGGACCAGACCAAAACTCACCACAAATTGGACAGTTCAGTGGCAATACTGCTTTGGAATCAGTCTACAGCACTTCAAATCAAATTCTAATCAAATTCCACAGTGATTTCACAACAAGTGGCTTTTTTGTGCTCAGTTACCACGGTTGGTATCATCTAGGAATTTCTGTTTGATTTGGCAATGTTTGAAATTGTCATGGAAAAATTGAGTATAATATATATTTAGCCAGTGATTGAAAAGGTATTATTAAAATTTGACAGTTTTTTTTAATCACTTCAACTTTTACTTGCAAACAATGACCTCTTCTAAGCATTTAGGGACGTTAAAATGTGAGCAAATGGAAATAACAAATAAATCAGTCAGTAATTATCCCAGTAGAAAATAATCATTTCTTGCAAAGAAATCCGTAAAAGAGAACCAGCTGTTCATATTTTATTACATGTAATTTTGAAGCATCAATAAATTTTTTTTCAATACAAAATGTTTAATCTATTCAACCTGCTGTGAGTCTTTCTAAAATTAGCATCCAATAACTTTATGCTTTGGATCATATCACTCATTCATTTGTATTCTCTTGTTTCACAATTGTATCTATTCTAGAATCTTACAGTTTTAAATGACTATTCCAGATCATTAACTTCATAGCTTTTATTCTTGCAACATAATTTATGAAGAATTGCAATTTCAGTTCTTTGTATAGAATTATTCTGTGTTCTCTCTTCATAATATTCACTTTCTTAAAAGAGCATTCAGATGGTTTCAGAGGTTTTTAAATTTATTTTTATGTTAAATTTTGTTATATTATATATATGAAAACACTTACTTTTATATTTAGTGAAATATGAAACCATAATGACTATATTCTTCCATCTATTATGACCATAGTTTCATAAACTCATTCTGTTTCATATGACTTTGTCAGACCAGTTCCATGATCATTTCACAAGCTCAAGGTGCTACTAAATTAAATTTTCAAAAATTATATTAGCATTTCCAAGGTGAACATGTACCTTGTACATTACATTAACAAACAGCTTAATGTTTTCTTTTTTTTAACACAAATTAAGAAAATCTTTTATAGTCAAAGATTATATTATGTGAAAAATATGATATCAAATATGGTTATGAACAAAAACACTTGAAGTACATTCAGTACAGATGGTTTCAGAGGTTTTTAAATTTATTTTTATGTTAAATTTTGTTATATTATATATATGAAAACACTTTTATATTTAGTGAAATATGAAACCATAATGACTATATTCTTCCATCTATTATGACCATAGTTTCATAAACTCATTCTGTTTCATATGACTTTGTCAGACCAGTTCCATGATCATTTCACAAGCTCAAGGTGCTACTAAATTAAATTTTCAAAAATTATATTAGCATTTCCAAGGTGAACATGTACCTTGTACATTACATTAACAAACAGCTTAATGTTTTCTTTTTTTTAACACAAATTAAGAAAATCTTTTATAGTCAAAGATTATATTATGTGAAAAATATGATATCAAATATGGTTATGAACAAAAACACTTGAAGTACATTCAGTACAGAAATATATAGAAAATATTTGATTTCCTGAACCTCAGCACTTATCAATCAGTAGATAATGCCCAATTTGTGCTTCTGTAGTGGCCAGAGCTGCATGTATACTCCAGCATAGCGAATTAGAAAACAGGGACATCAGTTAGAAAACTATGAATTAGGCTGTTTACTTTTTTAAGTAACTCATTAGCCTTGTTCAGTAATTCAATAGCTTTTTTCAATAAATTGTTCATTGGTGTAAGCAGTATGTAGGTACAGTCTAAAGCAGCAACAATATATTTAATACTGCAAAAGATAATCGTAGTTTGAGAACCAAAAGCTAATTGATTTCTAAGTCCAAAAGATGAATTCATTGCTGAAATGTATTCTGTACATTTTCTCTCTTCATGATTCCCTACATAAATATTTATTAGTCTGCATCTTGCCTGAACAAGTGAATAAAGAAAGGACAGTTCATTCAGTTCAATTTACTTTCTCAGTCATGTCCAACTCTTTGCAGCCATGGACTGCAACATGCCTGGATACCTTGTCCATCACCAACTCACGGAGCTTGCTCAGTCATGTCCATCAAGTTGGTGATGCCTTCTAACTGTCTCATCCTGTTGTCCTCTTCTCCTCCTGCCTTCAATCTTTCCCAGCATGAGGGACTTTTCTAATGAGTCAGCTCTCAGCATCATGTGACCAAGGTGTTGGAGCATCACTTTCAGCATCAGTCCTTCCAACAAATATTCAGGACTGATTTCCTTTAGAATTGACTGATTTGATCTCCTTGCAGTCCAAGGGGCTCTCAAGAGACTCTCAACACCATAGTTCAAAAGCATCAATTATTCAGCACTCAGCTTTCTTTACAGTGCAACTCTCACAGCCATACATAACTACTGGAAAAATCATAGCTTTGAATATATGGACCTTGTCAGCAAATAAAGCCTCTGCTTCTTAATATGCTGTCTAGGTTTGTCATAGTTTTTCTTGCAAGGAACAGGCATTGTATAATTTCATGGTTGCAGTCATCATCTGCAGTGATTTTGGAGCCCAAGAAAATAAAGTTTGTCACTGTTTCCATTGTTTCCCCCATCTATTCTGCCATGAAGTGATGGGATCAGAAAGTGCTGCACTCAATAGGCCAGCAAATTTGGAAAACTCAGCAGTGCCCACAGGACTGGAAAAGGTCAGTTTTCATTCCAGTCATGAAGAAAGGCAGTGCCAAATAAATTTCAAACTACTGCACAATTGCCTCATCTCACATTTTAGCAAATAATGCTGAAATTTCTCCAAGCAAGGCTTCAATAGTATGTGAACCAAGAACTTCCAGATGTCCAAGCTTGGTTTAGAAAAAGCAGAGGACAAAAGATGAAATTACCAACATCCGTTGGATCATAGAAAAAGCAGGATAATTCCAGAAAAGTATCTGCTTCATTGACTACGCCAAAGCTTTTGATTGTGTTGATCAGAGCAAACTATGGAAAATACTAAGAGACTGTACCAGACCATCTTACCTACCTCCTGGGAAATCTGTATGCAGGTCAAGAACCAACAGTTAGAAGAGGACATGGAACAACAGACTGGTTCCAAATAGGGAAAGGAGTATGTCAAGGCTGTACATTGTCACCTTGCTTATTTAACTTATATGCATAAAACATCATGCAAATTGCCAGGCTGGATGAGAAACAAACTGGAATCAAGATTGCCGGGAGAAATATCAATAACCTCAGATATGCAGATAGCACCACCCTTATGGCAGAAAGTGAAGAGGAACTGAAGAGCGTCTTGATGAAAGTGAAAGAAGACAGTGAAAAAGCTGGCTTAAAACTCAACATTCAAAAAAACGAAGATCATGGCATCCAGTTGCATCACTTCATGGCAAATAGATGGGGAAACGATGGAGACAGTGACAGACTTTATTTTCTTGGGGTCCAAAATGACTGCAGATGGTGACTGTAGCCATGATTAAAAGATGCTTGCTCCATGGAAGAAAAGCTATGACCAACCTAGGCAGCATATGAAGAAGCAGAGACATTACTTTGCCGACAAAAGTCCATGTAGGAAAAGCTATGGTTTTTCCAGTAGTCATGTATGGATGTGAGAGTTGGACCATAAAGAAAGCTGTGTGCCAAAGAATTGATGCTTTTGAACTATGGTGTTGGAGAAGACTCTTAAAAGTCTCTTGGGCTTCAAGGAGATCCATCCAGTCCATCCTAGTGGAAATCAGTCCTGAATATCTACTGTAAATACTGATGCTGAAGCTGATGCTCCAGTACTTTGACCACCGATGCAAAGAGCTGACTCGTTAGAAAAGATCCTGATGTTGGGAAAGGATGAAGGCAGGAAGAGAAGGGGATGACAGAGGATGAGATGGTTGGATGGCATCACTGACTCGATGGTCTTGAGTTTGAGCATGCTCCGGAAGTTGGTTTTGTACAGGGGATCCTGGTGTGCTGCCATCCATGGGGTCACAAAGACCCAACTGAGTGACTGACCTGAACTGAACTGATGGGACCAGATGCCATGATCTTTGTTTTTTGAATGTTGAGTTTTAAGTCACTTTTTCACTCTGTATTTCAGCTTCATCAAGAGGCTTTTTAGTACCTCATTGCTTTCTACCATAAGGGTGGTGTCATCTGCATATATTGGAGAAGGCAACGGCACCCTACTCCAGTACTCTTGCCTGGAAAATCCCATGGACGGAGGAGCCTGATAGGCTGCAGTCCTCTAAGAGACAGACATGACTGAGCAACTTCACTTTCACTTTTCACTTTCATGCATTGGAGAAGGAAATGGCAACCCACTCCAGTGTTCTTGCCTGGAGAGTCCCAGGGACGGGGGAGCCTGGTGGGCTGCCGTCTATGGGGTCGCACAGTGGGACACGACTGATGCAACTTAGCAGCAGCAGCAGCAGTATCTGCATGTATGAGGTTACTGATATCTCTCTCAGCAATCTTGTTTCCAATTTGTGCTTCATCCAGCCCAGTATTCACATGATGCACTCCGCGTGAAGTGAAGTGAAGTGAAAGTAGCTCAGTCATGTCCCACTCTATGGGACCCCATGGATTGTACAGTCCATGGAATTCTCCAGGCCAGAACACTGGAGTGGGTAGCCTTTCCCTTCTCCAGGGGATCTTCCCAACCCAGGGATCAAGTCAAGGTCTCCCCCGCATTGCAGGTGGATTCTTTACCATCTTTACCAGCTGAGCCACAAGAGAAGCCGGGAAAACTGGAGTGGGTAGTCTCTCCCTTCTCCACTCTATCTTCTGGACCCAGAAATCGAATCGGATATTCTGCATTGCAGGCAGATTCTTTACCAACTATCAGGGAAATAAGTTAAATAAGCAGGGTGACAGTATTTAGCCCTGACGTACTCCTTTCCTAATTTGGAACCAGTCCGTTGTTCCATGTGCAATTCTGTTACTTCCCAACCTGCATACAGATTTCTCAGGAGGCAGGTAAGGTGGTCTAGTATTTCCATCTCTTTAATAATTTTTCAAATTTTTTGTTATCCACACAGTCAAAGGCTTTGGGCATATTCAGTGAAGCAGAAATAGATGTTTTTCTGGAACTCTCTTGCTTTTTCTATCATCCAGCAGATGTTGATAATTTGATCTCTGCTTCCTCTGCCTTTTCTAAATCCAGATTGAATATCTAGAAGTTGTCAGTTCACATACTTTTGGAGCATCGCTTGGAGGATTTTCAGCATTACGTTACTAGCATAAAAGATGAGTACAGTTGTACAGTGGTTTGAACATTCTTTGACATTTCCTTTCTTTGGGACTGGAATGAAAACTGACCTTTTCCAGTCCTGTGGCCACTGCTGAGTTTTCCCATTTTGCTGGCATTATGAGTGCAGCACTTATCAGCATCATCTTTTAGGATTTGAAATAGCTCAACTGGAATTCNAACATTCTTTGACATTTCCTTTCTTTGGGACTGGAATGAAAACTGACCTTTTCCAGTCCTGTGGCCACTGCTGAGTTTTCCCATTTTGCTGGCATTATGAGTGCAGCACTTATCAGCATCATCTTTTAGGATTTGAAATAGCTCAACTGGAATTCCATTACCTCCACTAGCTGTGTTCATAGTGATGCTTCCTGAGGCCCACTTGACTTCATACTGCATGATATCTGGCTCCTGGTGAGTGATCATACCATCGTGGTTATATGCATCATATGATCTTTTTGGTTTAGTTCATCTGTATATTCTTGCTTCCTCTTCTTAATATCTTCTGCTTCTGTTAGGTCCATACCATTTCTGTCCTTGACTGTGCCCCTCATTGCTTGAAATGTTTTTTTAATATCTAATTTTCTTGAAGTGATCTCTAGACTTTCCCATTCTATTGTTTTCCTCTATTTCCTTGCATTGATCAAGTAGAAAGGCTTTCTTATCTCTCCTTATTATTTTTTGGAATTCTGCATTCAGATGGATACATTTTTCCTTTTCCTGTTTGTCTTTTGCTTCTTTTCTTTTCTCAGCTATTTATAAGGTCTTCTCAGACAACTATTTTGCTTTTTTGCCTTTCTTTTTCTTTGGGATGGTTTTGATCACTGTATAAACCTCCATCCATAGTTCTTCAAGCACACTGTCTGTCAAATCTAATCCCTTGAATGTATTTTTCACTTCCACTGTATAATCGTAAGGGATTTTATTTAAGTCATATGTAAATGATCTGTTCGTAGATGGACTCTAAATATCTATAAAACAATCTTTAGGAAGTATAAAATTCTTATGCAACTTAGAAATATTTCAAAGGGGAAGTATCATCAGAGAAAAGGATGTGTGTGGATGTGTGTGTGTTTGAAAATGTGAAAATCCTTACATAGAAAAAATGCAAGAATAATAGTATAATGTAAACACATATAAAATATGAATATATATTTACATTGACATTTATGTGAACACATAAACATATTTTCTCATTCCAGACCATGTTCCACATGATTTTAATAGCTAGGTTCTCAGTCATATATATTAAAAATATAATTAGTTTAGGCATAAGGAATTTCAAGTATTTGTTTAGGGCTTTGTTTTCAGTTAACTTTGGATTTAGTGACCCTTTGGTTTCCACTTTCTTAACCTATACAACATGGTATAGTTGCAGAAAAGATTAGCAAGCTATTATATAGAGAGAAATTACTCCAATTACTGGCATATCTTAGGTTGAACCTTATGAAATTATTGGTCAAAAATATTGAATATCAACAATTTTATATAGCTCAACCCACATAAGTGTTTTTATTACTATCATCAACTTTTCTTTACAGAGATGAAATAATTAGAGACAATGAATAGTACGTGGTTAGCCTAGTGCCCAGCAGAATATATGTTCAGTAAATATTCCTTTCCTTACCATATCTTATCTTACATTTTAGATTTTCTAATAGAGTATTTATGTTTATTTACATTCATACTTTAAATTGTATACTAAGGCACAATTGCTAGAGCTTAGAAGATCCTAACATTTGAATAGTTTCTGGTAATTTTACCCAAACCTTAAAATAACAATGAATTTGGAAAGGTAGACAGGGTCTTGTTAAAAATTGACAGGTGCCTTACATTCTATCAGCCCTAGCAGGATAATTTTCCTAAAGTACTGCTTTTCTTTGACTCACTTTTTCAAGAATGCATGATGTCTTAACTCGTTTAAACTTACCGTATAATCTGATCCATTGACTCTTATTCCCCAGTGCCTACCCTGACTCCCATCAGATTCTTTCTCTCACTGCTTTCTGAGCTTCCATTCGTAAATAGTTTCTTTCTCATCATGAGTTCTCTAATTCTTCCTATGTGAAGTGTAGTTTCTCCTTTCCTTGATAACCAGACTCAGAGGGATCACTGCCATCTCTTCTGTGATTGCACTTATTCTCTTTTCCCAAACATTTAAGAACTCACAGTATGCTATACTGTTTTACACAGCTGCCATGTGCTTGTGAGTTTAATAATAAAGAGTGCTTTTTTGAGGACACAAATCATAGTTAAGCTTCTTAGTCCTTGTATTTTTTATTGAATAAATAATTATGTTTAATTATCTTACAGTGGTATGTGTTCAGATTCTTTTTTAAAAGTTGTCTTATTGAATTTACTTGAGCTGCATTAATGAGATTTTTTACAAAGGTTGTTTTACAGTTACATACATGTGTGTTCATCCTTTCTCACAAAAATTTAAAAAAATAATTGCCTGTTATCAAATTAGTATTGATACAGTTAGTAAAATTTAATACAATCTATAATGTAATATTCATACTTGAGGCTCATGTTTAGTACCTGTGGGTGTGTACGTACTCTTTGTGACCCCATGGACTCTAGCCTGTCAGGCTCCTCTGTTCATGGAATTTTCCAGGCAAGAAGATTGGAGTGGGTTGCCATTTCCTACTCTAGTAAGTAGTTATAGCTGAGGGGCAAAATGAGCTCTCATAGTGTTTAAAAAAAAACCAACAAAAAAAACTGGTCAAGTTATTTGGTACATTTTCAGAAGTTAACCAGGAATATAATTTATGATTTAACACTTATTTTAAGGTCTTTTAATATACCTAAGCTTAGAATGGTTTATTCTTCCACTCAGTTTTCTTTATATTCTCTTATTGATTTAATAACTCCTTCTGTTGTGCAAAGTCAGAAGTGGGTTTTTTTAGGACTTGTGTATTTATTTTATAAATTTAACAGATCAGTATTTTCATGTATTTTCCTAAGGTCAGATTGATTATTTAGATTTTATTTATTAGTATATTTTAGTATGTCAGAAAGGAGAAAAAAAAATTTTTTTTCTGCTCTAACCAGACTTCCTTTATGAGATCTAGTCAACCATATGTCTTCTTTAAAACACCTTCATAAAGCTTTTCATGATCAAATGTAACATTCATAAAAAGCTTTGGAAAATGAAAATTCTATGCCATGAAAAAAATAGGGCAGGCTTAAATGTTGAGGTGCTTTATCTCACATATCATATTTTTTCCTTCATTTGAAGAAAAGTGTTTCTCTCTTACTGTGTTGCTGTAGGGGTAATTCTTTAAAGTAAGAGCTAAATTTTCTTGGTATCTGTCACAGAGTCAAGATGGGTTTGTCTTATAGTAAATAATAACAGTATTCCTAATCAATGACTTCCTGAAAGTAAATTACAAAAAAATCCTTTTCAACTGAATGTTTTTGCAGATACTGACTTTGTATTAATAATCACTCTAATAGCAATGGCTACTGTTTACTGAAAACTTCATATGCCAGGCTCTATTCTAGATGCTTTCTATGATAATTTTTCTTATAACTCTGCAACATAAGTATTCTTATTCCAATTTTAATCATTAAAGAACTGAAAGAAAGAAATTTGTAATGTATATAGAGCCAGAGAACTAATAAATAAACGGGATGTCGGAAATTCAAAATAGGTCTGTCTTACTTTAAGGAATATTGTTGTTTAGTCTCTCAGTCATGTCCTACTCTTTGCAACCCCATGGATTGTAACCCACCAGACTCCTCTGTCCATGGGGATATCCTAGCAAGAATACTGGAGTGGCTTGCCCTCTTTTTAAATAATGACAACAATAACAGCAATAATGATAATAATAGCTAAACTCTATTGAGTTCTTACTAAATGCTAAGCGGTGTCCTTAGCTGGTATTATCTCATGTATGGCTTTTATTTAATGTATATGAACTATAATTTTTCTTTAAATATTTAGCAAAAGTGATTTTCATTTTTAGCAAGATAATAAGTCATCTCATTTTCTAGAAAATACATCTTCTAATGACAACTTTGAACTTCTTAGTGCTTCTCTTCCCTGGGACCATATTCTAACAACAATATGTTGGTAGATTTGTCACAATTTAGTGTGTTCCTCTTTATAGTTTTTAGAATGTGCTATGATCTGTCTGTGAAGAGAAAAGTCTTGTTGAGGGTCCTGACTTATGCCAACCACTATAGTATATAGCCAGAATATATATTTATTAAATTAAAACACAAAATATCATTATATTGTTTAAATCTATTATCTAGGGTACCTCCTTTTTCAGTATTAGATATTCAGTTCAGTTCAGTTCAGTCACCCAGTCGTGTCTGACTCTTTGCGACCCCATCAATTGTACCACACCAGGCCTCCCTGTCCATCACCAACTCCCAGAGTTCACTTAAACTCACATCCATCTAGTCAGTGATGCCATCCAGCCATCTCATCCTCTGTTGTCCCCTTCGCCTCCTGCCCTCAATCCCTCCCAGAATCAGTCTTTTCCAATGAGTCAGCTCTTCACATGAGGTGGCCAAAGTATTGGAGTTTCAATGTTAGCGTCAGTCCTTCCAAAGAACACCTAGGACTGATCTCCTTTAGAATGGACTGGTTGGATATTAGGGAACCTTAATTATTATAGAAGATTTTCCTAGTGAGGATACTATTCACTAGTATATACTATTCATTATTTTCTGTTATTGGTGTAGCTTCTGTGAAGGAACAGTTTGATATATTGGGTTGGCCAAAAAATTCATATGGTTTTGTTTCTGTAACACTTTATGGAAAACCCAGAGTGAAATTTTTTGCCAACTGAATATACTGAACTTCAGATTATTTTTAAGAAGTGTATTTGAAAGACCTATAATATCTTTTAGGTCAACTTTTAAGGTTATTTTGCCTTTATAATGAATCCTTTATTTGGGGACAAGTATATTTAACTCCACAAAGTCTCATCCTAAAAGAGACTGCTGTAGATATAAGGACACATTTTATATAAAACATAAATCAACATTGCTTTGAACTGTGTGACCCCATTGCTTTGCACAATCTAAAGATCTGACTTCCTTTCATATTTCAATAGATAGAGCACTGAGCTCATAAAGTATTTTATTGTTTGATGTCCAGAGAACATAGGGGATATGCACATCATACAATTATATACATATCTAGATAGATAGATATAAAGCTAAAAAAAAAATCCAAACTGGTGAGACTGTAATGATGACATGATAATGCCATTTACTTAAATTGCTGCTTAGTGATTAGTTAAATGACTGAAAGGCATGTCAAAATTACTTGGAATAGTTTGATATTTTGCTGTATGTGCACCCCCATTGATAAGATTCCATTTAAATTCTACAGTGTCTCAGTTCCCTCCAGCCAAAGTCAATCAGGAACGCTTCTGTAGTTAAACCAATTTGAATTCATAGGCTCACTGTGATGAGGGGGATAACACACTATGAAAACTGTGGAGTTTCAGTGAGAAGCTTTTTATAGGATTTGGACTGTGTCAGATGATTCTGAAATGTTTAAAGAATCATGTTTTTCCTCTGGATTTGGTGCTGTCAGAAAATTGGAGCAGTTCTGTAATTGTGTATCTTAATCACTTTTCTTCTAGGTGAAAGGTGTAGGACACACCTCACACTGTGATTGGCAGGGGGAGCAGCATTCTTTTACACTAGCTGAGATGTCGGAATCTTGGTCATATTGGTGTTTTCATTTTGTTTTGTGTTCTTTGTATGTTCAGACATGATTATGGAAGGTCTTGTTTTCTGTCTTGTTCCAGCAAGGCCAGAGAGCTATCATATCTGATGTTAGTTGTTACTGAATTTGTTTACAGTAAACAGTAGAAAATTATGGCCTTAAAAGTTACAGCCAGGCCAGCTCCAAGCCACAGCATACAGGGGCTGTGCTTTGTTTTCTTGTCTTTTCTTCTGTTTTCTTTCCTTTCTTTCCTTTCTTCTCTTTTCAATATGTAGAAAGTTTAAAGTGATGGTTAAATAACTGAAACACGTTCCCTCATAGCCAAAAAACAAACCAAACAATTGTAGTGAACAGAAAAGGGATATAGAGACTGACAAAGAATAAATTGTCACCCCGATGTGCTCTGTTATCTACTAATATGCCAGGCAACTCACCCAATGTAGAGAAGAGACCTTTGGCACATTACTTCTCAGACTGAAGTGGTCTCTACTAAAGTAGGATATTTTCAATTAGCTACTAGAATACAGGAAAGTCACTTCGTGCAGAAGCTATTAGAATCTTGTAGATAGTTCAAGATATTTTCCCAAAATTTTGTTTACTATACTTCTGTTTTTCCATCTATAGGAAAATAGCAAATAGCTTCTTTTTGATTCGTTTCTAATGATACATTCTCTGTCTCATCTCTAAATCTAGGACTGAACATTTTCTCTTGATTTTTCTGCCATTATATAGGCAGAGAAACAAATTGATTATAAAATATTAACAGATAAAAAAGAGATATTTGTAACTAATTAAGCACTGCTGAAACTTAACCTGTGTGGTTCATATCAACTGAATAGCAGACTTTCTCCAAAATGGAAAAGATATATATATTATTTTTTTCCTCTTAGTTTTTTTTCCTCTTTGTTTCAACTCGTAACTCTGCTTTCAAGTGGAGCTGCTTGAAGTTATTTTACATAACATTGCAAAAATTATATAACTGAGTATGTAATTATCAGTGCTTTTCCCCCTCCAAATCTTCCCCAAATGATGAGGTTACCAAACTTGAACTAATCTGGGTCACCACTGAAGTACACCAGTTGTTATAGAATGCTTAGAGTTTATAATGGAATGTCAAACATTTTTTTTTCCTCTTTAAGAAGTATTATATCCTTATTTGGCAGAAAGGTGTGTGCTTTTTTGGTTTAGAGAAGGAATGGCAATTTGCCAGTGTCCTGTTTTGTCTTTGTTGAAGAAGCCTTTTATAGCTCAGTTGAACTGAAGTAGATAAATGCAGCTTTCTTTTCTGGAATTGGGTTGGATGTTTGATTACAAAGAAAATAGGAAATTAAAAATAACCAAATATATTGGCAGAATCAAACCCTAAAAGTGGTTTTAAGAAGTAAATTTGTTGGACCAGTAAGCACACGTCTATACACAGTTGAATGAAAACAAAGTACTATTCAGACAATGGTCATCCTGAAAATATAATGACATGCAGGATAGATGCCCTCTTGTAGTTGTTAAATAAGTCAATAGTATCTTGAAGTGAATGGCAAGTCAAATAAAGTGATTCATCTAAAAGAAAACACAGATTTAGATGAAATGTTTATTTTAAGTGTGTATCTTGTTTCATTAATAGTCATCATTTTGGAGCTGTTTTTAAATAAAACAATCCACAGAAAACATGGACTAAGATACTGCTTGTGCTATTTATAATTCTGAAGACACAGTTTGGAAGTTTCAGTTCTGCTCATACCTGGATATGTGTCTTTTTCTACCTTACTTCATTCCTCTAGGTCTCTTCCTCTGTCCATTCCTCCAAACATAAAGAGATTAAAATAGTTGATTTACATGGTAATTTCTACCTCAAACAAGCTATGATTCTTATGTATACAATATTGGGTGTATTCATCCTAGACCCATTTATTTTCTTCCAAAGTAACTCAACAATATACACAGAGGATAAGCTCTTGTCTTAATTTAATTAGTTATGAAGTGAAGTCGTTCAGTCGTGTCCAACTCTTTGCGACCCCATGGATTATAGCCTACTATGCTCCTCCATCCATGGGGTTTTCCAGGCAAGAATACTGGAATGGGTTTCCATTTCCTTCTCCAGAGGATCTTCCTGACCCAGGGATCGAACCCAGGTCTCCTATACTGTAAGCAGACGCTTTACCATCTAAGCCACCAGGGACTCCTTGGTTATGAGTTAGCATTTATTGAATATGATTTCCAGAGCATTGTGCTAGCAGTTTTGACACTGCAGACATGTACAAAGTGTTCTTACACATGACTATAAAATGAGATGTTGAACTCAAGGGCTTTATATTACAGTATAATGCACATCAATGTAAGACAAAGAACTCAGCGTTTTCAAAGTATATTCAATTTAAATTAAACTAGATAAAAAAGAAAATAGTTTGATGTGTTCTAGAAAAATCACGTGGGTACTAGCCCTTTGAATGACATTGGGGTCATGTATAAGTTCTTGTCAGGTTGAGATTATATGTGTTCAGGGCACAACTGCTATCACAGCAGCCATGCTCATTTTAACTTTTGCCAAACAGGGAATATTCTCGCTCTTTGAAATGATAGTATGTATCAGGCACTATTCTACGTACTCTACAATATATTAACTCAATCTTAGTTTTACGTTTATTTTGTAGGTGTGAAAACTGAAGTACAGAGGCAATTTGCCTGAGGTCATAGAGCATGCAAGTAAGGGAGCCAATTTTGTGATGTCTAACCATGTTATATAACCATGTTATATATTCTGGAAGTCCAGAATAAATAGTAGATCAGGCTGCTTTGTACACAAAATATTACTCATCAACACAGATTGAAGAATGTATGTTTTCCCGTGAGATTGATTGGTATGATAGAAACATCTTCAGAAAGATAAACATAGCTTCAGTGTCTGATTTCCCATTATTTTCTTCAGTTACTACACTTCTTCTGTATCACATCTCAAACCTTAACCTTATTATATCCTGCTCCTACCAAGATCATGTGCTTAAATCTTCTCATAGTTATTTTAGTAATTGCTACCACGTCAAATGTCTTCTGCAACTAAAAGTGAAATTTAAGAAACACAGAAAGCATTAATATTTTACCAAATTTTCTTATTTATTTGTGGTCACCAAATATCTGGAAATCCAATCTGATGTAATAAGAGCTTACCTTTTTAGAGTGCTTGCTATTTGCCAGGCACTGCTGCAAGGGCTTTGTTTGCATCTATAATCATTTTGATCTAATACCAGTCTCTTGAGGTGGCATAAAATTAGTACCATTATCATTATTATTTTACAAATGAAGAAAAGTGAGTTATTGACTAAGTAATTTGCCAAGACTTCCTAATTTGTCAGCATTAAAAACAAAATTTAAACCCAGAGAGTCTGGATCAAGTCCATATTCAGTATCCTAAGAATATATTGCTTATGTATTTTTTTACTCATTCACTATTCCTTCTTGCATTTGCATTCCTTCTTTCATTTGTCCTTCTTTCATTTGCATTCAGTCACTCAGCAAGTATTTATCGAATATTGCCATATCGTGTATTATGCCCTGAAGAATTTGCAGTTAATAAGATGAGCAGCGGGCCTTGCTCCCATGCTGTTTACATTCTAGAATATAAGAAAGCAGGAAAACAGACAGTTAACAAATAATTCTTACAGACCATGAAAATCACCGGAGGGAAAATAAGAGAGACGTGATACAGAGTAACTTCAAGAGGTTAACTCCAGGTCACATGATCAGTGAAGCTGTCTCTAGTCATCTGAGGACATATTTACAAAAGAAATAGGAAAATAGGTTTCAAGAAAGCAAAATATTTAAAAGTAAAATTATATAACATAGTTAGACATCACATTATCAAATATTACATTATCAACTATTTCAGAGCTATGTTGATTAAGGAACAGAAGTGACTAGAGTTAAGGATTAGATTGTAGACAGGTTTAATCTTTCAAAGTTTATTTTGAAAAACTGAAAGATGTGGTTTAATTTTTTATAAGANTTTTCTCCCATTCCTGTCTCTTATACACATCTAGATGTGTATAAGAGACAGTGGTTAGACATCACATTATCAAATATTACATTATCAACTATTTCAGAGCTATGTTGATTAAGGAACAGAAGTGACTAGAGTTAAGGATTAGATTGTAGACAGGTTTAATCTTTCAAAGTTTATTTTGAAAAACTGAAAGATGTGGTTTAATTTTTTATAAGATGAGAATGGCATTGTAGATAAAACAAATCAGGGGTCCTTGAGTTTTAAATGGAAGAGAGGAGCTACCTTTATTTGCAGCTAAAATATATATACTGCTTAATAAGTGGGGCTGAAGTTAATTAAACTTAGAGACACTTGGAGATCATAATCAAGACTTTTAATTTAATGTCAAGTCTTTTGGGGATACTTGTGAGTTTTTTTCAGAACCAATCAACTATTGTTTATTCAACAACCACAGCAAAATAGACTTTTTACTAGTCTCTGGGTATCCACATTTCTTCCCTTCCAATTGTGTTAATTTTCTACTGTAGCCGGAGTTTTGTTGTTGTTTTTTTAATCTCTTTACTCTCAGACTTAAAATTCTTCATAAGCTTCCTATTGGCATCAGATTAAAATATATCCTGAGCATGACCTGTAGATGCCTGTTGGATTTAAACCCAGTTTTCCTCTCTTTCTCATACCTTCTCACCCTGACCTTGGCCTTTGCTGATTTTATACTTACTGATTCCTCTGCTTGAGTTATTCTTCCCTGTGACATCTAACTCTCCAACACACATGAACATGTATCTAGTTTCAATTAGTTAAATTCCAGTCTTTAATGAGATTATTTGATTAATATTTCACCAACAATTTGTACCTATAACGGTGAGATTGCATCTGTTTTGTTTAATATTGTGTTTCCCAAACAGATGTTATAGTATCTGGCATATAGTGGGCCCCCTCAATGATATACATTTAATAAATTAACAGAATGAACTGTGCTGGACATTATAGGAAACATAAATATGTGCACAATGGTCCCCACACAAGCTAAACATGAAGTAAAAACTAACACATTAATGAATAAGGCTGCAACAACTCAAAAGAGTAGAACACTAAATGCTAAGTATTATGGTACAAATTTCCACACTCTCAAGGTTGTAAAATAATTTAGAGTTGGAAGTTAACATGACAAATACAAGGGACCTGGGAAAATTGGAGTGAGATATAACAGATGTCGGAATTGGTGAGAATTAAAATGATAAACTTGCTTTATATAAGGTTATAGTCTGTTGGCTATGAGCAGCGACTGTAAACTAATAATAGGGAAAACAGAATCAAAATGATTTTCCAGTCCACGTTGATTTGTCTGTAAAATGTGGGAGAAGTTGTGGCTTAATTTTCAAGCAGAATGTGATTCAACTTCTGCCTTAATGAACTAGATGACAATTTAGCCTTTTTTTTTTTTAATTTTTATTATTTATTTATTTATTTTTTTTTTTTTAGAGCTTCCATTTTACTTTATTTTACTTTACGGTGCTCTATTGGTTTTGCAATACATTGACATGAATCTGCCATGGGTGTACACGAACTCCCAAACATGAATCCCCCTCCCACCTCCCATCCCACATCATCCCTCCGGATCATCCCCAT
>SJYX01003745.1:548896-570697 GCA_006410675.1 Oreotragus oreotragus | reverse complement strand
GCAATCTTGATTCCAGCTTGTGTTTCTTCCAGTCCAGCGTTTCTCATGATGTACTCTGCATATAAGTTAAATAAGCAGGGAGACAATATACAGCCTTGACGTACTCCTTTTCCTATTTGGAACCAGTCTGTTGTTCCATGTGCAGTTCTAACTGTTGCTTCCTGACCTGCATACAGATTTCTCAAGAGGCAGGTTAGGTGGTCTGGTATTCCCATCTCTTTCAGAATTTTCCACAGTTTATTGTGATCCACACAGTCAAAGGCTTTGGCATAGTCAATAAAGCAGAAATAGATGTTTTTCTGGAACTCTCTTGCTTTTTCCATGATCCAGCGGATGTTGGTAATTTGATCTCTGGTTCCTCTGCCTGTTCTAAAACCAGCTTGAACATCAGGGAGTTCACGGTTCGCGTATTGTTGAAGCCTGGCTTGGAGAATTTTGAGCATTACTTTACTAGCATGTGAGATGAGTGCAATTTTGCAGTAGTTTGAGCATTCTTTGGCATTGCCTTTCTTTGGAATTGGAATGAAAACTGACCTTTTCCAGTCCTGCGGCCACTGCTGAGTTTTCCAAATTTGCTGGCATATTGAGTGCAGCACTTTAACAGCATCGTCTTAATAAATGAAATATAATAGGTGATTAAGGCTTCCCTGGTGGCTCAACAATAAAGAATCTGCCTGCCAATGCATGAGGCATAGGTTTGATTCCTGGGTTGGGAAGTTTCTCTAGAGAAGAAAATGGGAACCCACTCCAGAATTCTTGCCTGGAAAATTGCATGGACGGAAGATCTTCGTGGGCTAGAGTCCATGGGGTTGCAGAGTCAGACACAACTTAGAAACTAAAACATGTATAATGTATACACTTCTTAAAGTTGTGGTGGCAAATAACAGAAAGTGCTTATCAGTATATTCTTGCTTTGTATTGGTTAGTATGAGAATAGGTTAATTTTAGTATTTACAGTGAGTTATATCGAATTGTCTCAGTTTTTCAAATGTAGTACGGAATATTTGTTCAGTTGAAAACACTGGGACCTTTAACTTGCTTTTCTATAACAATACACTTGCTTTTCTGTAACAATAGCCTAAGAAGAAAGTTTAAAAAGCAAAGAAATTATAGCCATAAAATTAACTAACTGCAATAATAGAAGCATACATTAAGAGGCACCAAGAAGGAAATAAGCAGATCTGCTTGGACTGATGGAGGAGAGATTCAGGAAGTATTTCACAGAGGATGAGACTTTGTCTGGGTTTTGAGGTGCCCAGATATTTCAAGTGTATCGGACGAGAGGAGGACATTTGAAACAGAAGCACTAACAGATATGCTGAATTGAGAAAAGTATAGGTTATTCTGTATGTTTGGAGCATTCTGTTTCAGAGGAGGAACAGCAGAAAACAAAGCTGGAGAGGCATGCGGGGACTAACCTTGAAGGCTTTGAAGATGCTGAATGGTTTTTATTGAGGGGTTGACATGTTTAGTAACACAGTTACTCACCTATCTAAATATTTCAGAAATATTAAATATCAGGAGCTGGGCACCCACAACATAACCCTTTTCTTAAAACTTACTTGTCATATCTTTTAATTATCTATATCCTTTATTTCAATATGCCATAGATATTTATTAATATTTATCTTTGACTCATTTTTTTCCATTCCATTTCTGACCTTAAAATTTCTTTGTTCATTTGTTTATTTTACATATTTTCACTTTGTAAAAAGCAAACATCAGATTTCTCTTTTTAGACTGTGAATGATCCAATACTATTTGTTGAATTGTTACTTTTTAATTTTGAAATCACATCGAAGATGCAAACATCTCAGATTCAATAAGAGAAACAGAAGTAATAAGAAAAGAAAGAAAACAGTTCTTAGATTAGCTATAGTATATTCTATAGTAAATATTCAAATATCTGTATATTAATTTATGGCAGAGTTTATTAACTCAAGTTATTTCAAGTTATTAACTTGATTGAAGAACAATCATATGTTGCCATAATTTACTAGTGTATTATACTTTGGAGATGCAGTTGATATATTGTTATGAAATGAACAGCTTATGCATTGTCTTACCTTTTTGATCTGGAAACGTAACTAGTGACCCCAAATTGTTTTAAATCATCATGGTTTAAGGATATTCCTGAGATTAGAGAAGTAGCTTTGTCTGGAATGAATACTCTGAGGTAGGGCAACTTCCTGTCTCTCCTCACATACCTGAGTGAGTGAAAGTTTGAGGACAAAAGAAAAAATTAAGAAGGAAAAGGACTTAGATAAGAGAGGCAGAGGGAAAAGAACATAAGAAGATGAATAAAGATAGGGAAATAATATGAAGATAGAGAGGGAAGTAAATGCCTTATCTTTTAATTATCTATATATTTATATTTATTAATCCAGAAAGAAAATGTGTCTCCCATGTAATAAAAAGGAAATTAATATTATGCAATTTTGGGACATTGCTTCATTTTTTGAACTGTAAGCTTACTATACAAGTTGTCATTTTATACACATAGTTCAAAGTTTTGTTTCCTTTATTGTTATTTAACATAGAAACAGAATATCCAGTATTTAAAATGCAGTTTTAACTTAAGTCTGAAACATGAGCATTGTCTAATGATACATTTTTTCTGACAGTGCTCTGTCCCGCCAATGAATTACGCCTGGATTCTACGGGAGTCATATTGAGCCCTGGATACCCTGACAGTTACCCGAATCTTCAAATGTGTGCCTGGAGCATTTCTGTGGAAAAAGGATATAACATTAGCATGTTTGTAGAATTCTTCCAGACAGAAAAAGAATTTGATGTTCTTCAGGTGTATGATGGTAACCATAGGTTATATTTACTGGATATTCACAAATTCAATTCAAATGCTCTAAGTACAGATTCAGGCCTTCAGTATAAACAACTGCCTATATGACTTTATTTTATCTTATGGAAAATTTTAGAAGTAGCAACATCAAACTTATCTATATACCATATGAAAATTGCACTTAGCTTGATCATTTTGTTATGAGTGTAGCTGCTTTAGCTATGGAATTAAAATATGTAAACAAACACATTATGTTATTGTTGATGAAGTAAATTGGTCCTAGATGAATTTCACCATATTTAATACTGTTCTAAATATATGAAATACTAAACATAAATACTTTATGTTTATCTAAACATAAAGTTATATCTAAATTGTATTATTTTCTTTCTGAAGGACCAAATATTCAAAGTCCGGTGCTTGTTTCACTCAGTGGGGATTATTCATCTGCTTTTAATATAACAAGCAATGGTCATGAAGTATTCCTTCAATGGTCAGCAGATCAATTCAGGCCTTCAGTATAAACAACTGCCTATATGACTTTATTTTATCTTATGGAAAATTTTAGAAGTAGCAACATCAAACTTATCTATATACCATATGAAAATTGCACTTAGCTTGATCATTTTGTTATGAGTGTAGCTGCTTTAGCTATGGAATTAAAATATGTAAACAAACACATTATGTTATTGTTGATGAAGTAAATTGGTCCTAGATGAATTTCACCATATTTAATACTGTTCTAAATATATGAAATACTAAACATAAATACTTTATGTTTATCTAAACATAAAGTTATATCTAAATTGTATTATTTTCTTTCTGAAGGACCAAATATTCAAAGTCCGGTGCTTGTTTCACTCAGTGGGGATTATTCATCTGCTTTTAATATAACAAGCAATGGTCATGAAGTATTCCTTCAATGGTCAGCAGATCATGGCAATAACAAAAAAGGCTTCCGGATAAGATATATAGGTATGTGATACTTATAACTTCAGTGCAGATCTCACCTGCATCCTCAGTATGCTTGCGATTAAGGAGCACTGACACAGATACTATTCAGTTAGGTATGAATCTGAATCATGATTCCTCTATTGACGTTTCTTGAGTTATTTATATAACATTTCTGTCCCTCTGTTTCCTTATTATAGTGGTAAACATTACTATGTCTTTCACATGATTTTTGAAATAATTAAAAGCACTTAAAGTATTTAACTTAATTATAACTTTGATACTTTGTTTATTTTCCCAAGAGAAGTTTCCCTTGAACACTCAAAAAATAATAGTGTTGTTCAACTGTGTGCATCTGATCTATTTAATATATAAATAACTCCTTTAATAAGTTAAAACAAATGATAAACATACAACTGTAAAAATCTTTGTTCTCATCATTGCTCACTGATTTATGATACTTTCTAAAATATTTTAAGTATCAAAATACTACATGATGAATAGATCACTTAAAAACCTTTAGTTTTTAAAAAATTGTTTTTTCATCATTGCTTTTCACTGAGTAATAGTGAAAAAAAATGAGGGCTGAAAATTTTTAATATCAAGATGAAATAGCTTTTTCTATATGCCTTCCTGTTTATGAAGTCTACTGATACTGAACCCCAAATTTTCCTGTTGATAAGTGTGCATGGTTTTCCATTATGCAAAGATTATATCCCTTTTCTTTATTACCATCCTAAGTCATGCCAGAGGCCATGGGTATGTGCTCAGGAACAAAACACTTCAGAACTGATCAGTCATCTCTTTCTTTAGTGTTCAGATCATGTCTCCTGAAGCCACGGATCATTGCAAATCAGTTCTACTGAAAATTACTTTCTTAAATATTTTATAAATTATTCTGACACAATTGTAAACATAAGCTTAAATAAATTTGATTATAGTTTTAAAGGTAAACTATTTTACTCATTTGTATAAATTTGCATGTATAGTATAAAATATAGAAATATAATATTTTTGTCTACTTTGATTTTAAAATTATAAGATGATAGTTTGTCAACAATGTGTCTTTCCATATTAGAAGTAAGTTGTTACTGACATTACATGATAGCATATTTATAATTTTTATCCTATAAATCTATTGTTTGAAATATTATTAGGCATGCAAAGGAGAAATGTTTATAGACTGAAATATGTACCCAAGTCATTCTTAATACTTTTTCATATATGAATCAAAGTTTCTATCATATGAACTTTATATATATATATTTACTAAAGCTGTGCCCAGACTCTATTTAAAAAGTCAGAACATTAAGTTGTATTTTTAATGATGATAATAACTTAAAGGGAAACCATTTAAATCCAACAATTATAAGCATTAGATTCACCATATTAAAAGTATATTAAAGACTTATTTATGTTGATCTTCATGACAAAGTTGGACATAAATATAATGAAAACATTTTTAGCCCTAAGAACGACTTGACATATTGAGTACATATTTTGCCTTTAGAGAATGACAGGTTATGACACATATATTCTAAGTCCATCTCTTTCTTGCTATTTACCCCTAAAGTCTCATTTTTTCTCAGATGAATACATTGAAGTTTCAAAGGGTAAATGGATCCTGCCAGCCTGAATAGTCTCAAAAGTGCATGTATATGAAAAAGCCAGTTGACATTATCTTTTGACATTTCAGACTTCAGGAGATGAAAAAAGTTTTATTTTATTGGCATTTTTTATCACCATATGTAAGCACTCTTGACAGCATGGAAACTCTTTAATAAACTGGGAGAGAGGATTATGAAATGTGGAGGGGTCTATTTTAGACATCCACCAAAATGAAATGCATGCCCTAACATGACATAGGTGTCTGGAGATAATTTCAAAGTGACATGTAGATACATGCTTTAAAATATTGCTACCCAAACTGTGGCATATAGGCCTTTCAAATGACAGGAAATAATACCATTCCAAAATTCAATGAACTATTTGTATGGCTTTTGAACCTTAAGGGTGTTACAAAAGTATAATGTATTTCAACTTAGGAGACATCTTCAGTGACAATAAGAATTATTTAAAAAGTCCAGAAATAGTTATGTCTCCTAAAGGATATGTCAATAGATTGTCAGGTGGATGGAAAATAATATGATGTCCATATGAATTAAAATTCACCTAGATGGCAATTGAACTGACCAGTTTTTATAAATTAGTAGTAGTATATTTTTATAACTGGATTGTAAAGTTTCTGATTCACTAGTTATACAATGATTTTTATTTTCTTTCAAAAAAGCTTTCTACTGTAGTACACCAGAATCCCCACCTCATGGATACATTATCAGTCAAACAGGAGGACAGCTAAATAGTGTGGTCCGCTGGGCCTGTGATCGAGGATTCCGACTTGTCGGGAAAAGCAGTGCTGTGTGCAGAAAGTCTTCCTATGGGTATCACGCCTGGGATGCGCCGGTCCCTGCTTGTCAAGGTGAAGTATATTAACCAAAAGTGGCACTTTGATAAAAGATTAGCCTCGTTTAGCATTTTCATTTAGATTGCTAAAACTTCTAAAATTATAAATATTCAGAAGCATATTATAGATACCTCAGGACTTCCCTGGTGGCTCAGACGGTAAAGCGTCTGTCTACCATGCGGGAGACCCAGGTTCAGACCCTGGGTTGGGAAGATCCCCTGGGGAAGGAAATGGCAATCCACTCCAGGACTATTGCCTGGAAAATCCCATGGACAGAGGAGCCTGGTAGGCTACAGCCCATGGGGTCGCAAAGAGTCGGACATGACTGAGTGACTTCACTTCACTTCACTTCAAGGAAAGTAAGGCTTGAAAACACAGGCTGATAAATTTGAAGAGCATGTGACACATTGTTTAATAATGCTTCATTTGTTGTTATGTGATTTATATCTTTACTCTCTCCACTTATGCATACTGTACTCATACATCTACCATCCTGTCACTTAGCTGTCAGAAATGAATGACCCGGAGCTGTGTTAGTGTAGAATCTGCAGAAAGAAAAGAGAGGAAAAGATGGCCAAGGTCACTGAAAACATTCACTCTCAAGTATGCAAAAAATGTGCAACAAATGTAAAAGAAAATGGAAAATGTAGCCAATGACCACATTATTTTTTCTTCACTGTTTAGCTAACTTGACAGAAATGACTTTCATTTTGTTAAAAATCAAAGCATACTCTGAGCACTGATTGTGCCATGCAAAAGAATGACAAATCAACAAATGGCATATTTTAGAGCTTTGGACTAGATCCAAAAATGTTTTTAAAAAGTAGTTGAGTCTCTTACTAGGTATAGTCAAAAAGACAAGTTTAACAGTTCCACAGGAAGATGTAATGTCATTGGACTTTGACAGTCTTAAAACATATCACATTATTTTGCAATATCAAATTTAAATTTATATTTGATTTATTTTACCCAGCATATGAAAGCATATATAGCAACTGTGAAGCCTCACATTAAAAATGCAAAATACCTTTAATAAATAATGAGTGTTACCTCTAATTTACCTATTGAAGGCAATTTATATAAAGAAATAAAATATAAAACAAATCAATTAAAATTTAAAATTTGTTAAAAAGTTGAAATGAACAAAGATTTGATATCATCAGATAACTTAAATGGTTTCTTTTACTTGTTAAATTATGATCTCTAATTCATGAAAATATAGCTTTCATTCGTTCAGTTCAGTTCAGTCGCTCAGTCGTGTCCGACTCTTTGCAACCCCATGAATCACACCACGCCAGCCTCCCTGTCCATCACCAACTCCAAGAGTTCCCTCAAATTCACATCCTTCCAGTCGGTGATGACATCCAGCCATCTCATCCTCTGTTGTCACCTTTTCCTCCTGTCCCCAATCCCTCCAAGCATCAAAGTCTTTTCCAATGAGTCAACTCTTTGCATGAGGTGGCCAAAGTACTGGAGTTTCAGCTTCAGCATCATTCCTTCCAAAGAACACCCAGGGCTGATCTCCTTTAGCATGGACTGGTAGGATCTCCTTGCAGTCCAAGGGACTCTCAGGAGTCTTCTCCAACACCACAGTTCAAGAACATCAGTTCTTCAAAAATCAGCTTTCTTCACAATCCAACTCTCATATCCATACATGACCACTGGAAAAACCATAGCTTTGACTAGACAGACCTTTGTTGGCAAAGTAATGTCTCTGCTTTTCAATATGCCATCTAGGTTGGTCATAACTTTTCTTCCAAGGAGTAAGCATCTTTTAATTTCATGGCTGCAGTCACCATCTGCAGTGATTTTGGAGCCCAAAAAAATAAAGTCTGACACTGTTTCCTTTGTTTCCCCATCTATTTCCCAGATGCCATGATCTTCATTCTCTGAATGTTGAGCTTTAAGCCAACATTTTCACTCTCCTCTTTCACTTTCATCAAGAGGCTTTTTAGTTCCTCTTCGCTTTCTGCCATAAGGGTGGTATCATCTGTATATCTGAGGCTATTGATATTTCTCCCGGCAACCGTGATTCCAGCTTGTGCTTCTTCCAGCCCAGCGTTTCTCATGATGTACTCTGCATAGAAGTTAAATAAGCAGGGTGACCATATACTGCCTTGACGTACTCCTTTCCCTATTTGGAACTAGTCTGTGTTCCATGTCAAGTTTTCATAGATATATGGAAAAAATGAGAACTGAAAAACTGTTTCTTTTTTTTATTGATGCAGAAACATTAATTATTTATTAGATAGTGGGTTACCAACACTGAAGGCACTGACTTCTTATAGAATTGATGCATTTAATAAGCTGTCAAAACTTCTGCTTTTCTTTGACCAATGAATAGCAAATGTATTTATATATTTCTAATGTTTCATATGGATTTAAAATAAACATTTAAATGCTCTGAACTTTGAACAATTAAATATCAGTTATCAAGAATTGTTCATGTATATAATTAATCTTTAAGAAAACTTTAGTGAAAACAGTTAACTATTGGTTAAAATAAAAAATTATACTGAACTTTATGAAATTTTGACATTGTTTTGTAATGTTAGCACTACAATTTCATTGATTTTTTTTGGTATATAATATGACATTTATATATAGAGCCTTTTTATTGTTCTTGACTTTAAATTTTTCTATAATTACAAAAAATAAATCAAAATGTAGCTGGAAAAAAGACATTTTACATAGTAAAGTGATAAGATATTTGTATTAGTAACTCGAAGAATCATTTCCAAAATCGACCCTTGATCTGTCTCTTATACACATCTGTTTATCTAAACATAAAGTTATATCTAAATTGTATTATTTTCTTTCTGAAGGACCAAATATTCAAAGTCCGGTGCTTGTTTCACTCAGTGGGGATTATTCATCTGCTTTTAATATAACAAGCAATGGTCATGAAGTATTCCTTCAATGGTCAGCAGATCATGGCAATAACAAAAAAGGCTTCCGGATAAGATATATAGGTATGTGATACTTATAACTTCAGTGCAGATCTCACCTGCATCCTCAGTATGCTTGCGATTAAGGAGCACTGACACAGATACTATTCAGTTAGGTATGAATCTGAATCATGATTCCTCTATTGACGTTTCTTGAGTTATTTATATAACATTTCTGTCCCTCTGTTTCCTTATTATAGTGGTAAACATTACTATGTCTTTCACATGATTTTTGAAATAATTAAAAGCACTTAAAGTATTTAACTTAATTATAACTTTGATACTTTGTTTATTTTCCCAAGAGAAGTTTCCCTTGAACACTCAAAAAATAATAGTGTTGTTCAACTGTGTGCATCTGATCTATTTAATATATAAATAACTCCTTTAATAAGTTAAAACAAATGATAAACATACAACTGTAAAAATCTTTGTTCTCATCATTGCTCACTGATTTATGATACTTTCTAAAATATTTTAAGTATCAAAATACTACATGATGAATAGATCACTTAAAAACCTTTAGTTTTTAAAAAATTGTTTTTTCATCATTGCTTTTCACTGAGTAATAGTGAAAAAAAATGAGGGCTGAAAATTTTTAATATCAAGATGAAATAGCTTTTTCTATATGCCTTCCTGTTTATGAAGTCTACTGATACTGAACCCCAAATTTTCCTGTTGATAAGTGTGCATGGTTTTCCATTATGCAAAGATTATATCCCTTTTCTTTATTACCATCCTAAGTCATGCCAGAGGCCATGGGTATGTGCTCAGGAACAAAACACTTCAGAACTGATCAGTCATCTCTTTCTTTAGTGTTCAGATCATGTCTCCTGAAGCCACGGATCATTGCAAATCAGTTCTACTGAAAATTACTTTCTTAAATATTTTATAAATTATTCTGACACAATTGTAAACATAAGCTTAAATAAATTTGATTATAGTTTTAAAGGTAAACTATTNTATTGCTGAAGCCTGGCTTGGAGAATTTTGAGCATTACTTTACTAGCGTGTGAGATGAGTGCAATTGTGCGGTAGTTTGAGCATTCTTTGGCATTGCCTTTCTTTGGAATTGGAATGAAAACTGACCTTTTCCAGTCCTGTGGCCACTGCTGAGTTTTCCAAATTTGCTGGCATATTGAGTGCAGCACTTTCACAGCATCATCTTCCAGGATTTGAAACAGCTCAACTGGAATTCTATCACCTCCACTAGCTTTGTTCTTAGTGATGCTTTCTAAGGCCCACTTGACTTCACATTCCAAGATGTCACATCCTCATGATTATCTGGGTCGTGAAGATCTTTTCTGTACAGTTCTTCTGTGTATTCTTGCCACCTCTTCTTAATATCTTCTGCTTCTGTTAGATCCATACCATTTCTATCCTTTATCAAGCCCATCTTTGCATGACATGTTCCCTTGGTATCTCTAATTCTCTTGAAGAGATCTCTAGTCTTTCCCATTCTGTTGTTTTCCTCTATCTCTTTGCATTGATTGCTGAAGAAGGCTTTCTTATCTCTTCTTGCTATTCTTTAGAACTCTGCATTCAGATGCTTATATCTTTTCTTTTCTCCTTTGCTTTTCGCCTCTCTTCTTTTCGGTGCTATTTGTAAGACTTCTCCAGACAGCCATTTTTCTTTTTTGCATTTCTTTTCCATGGGGATTGTCTTGATCCCTGTCTCCATTATAATGTCATGAACCTCATTCCATATTTCTATATATAGTATCTGAAAATAGTGATAGTTTTATTTCATCCCTTCCAGTTTGGATGTGTTTTATTTCTTTTCCTTGTATGATTACTGTTGTTAGGATTTCCAAACCCAAGTCTCCTGCATTGCAGTCAGATGCTTGACCATCTGAGCTATTAGGGAAGCCCAACATAGTGCTTGCATCCCTGGAATAAATCACACTTGATCTTGGTATATGATTTGTTTATAAAGTATTGTTGAATTCAGTTTGCCAATATTTTGTTGAGGATTTTTTTGCATCTATATTTATTAAGAATCTTGACCTTTAGGTTTCCTTTTTGTGGTGTCCTTGTCTGATTTTGGTGTCAGGGTAATGCTCTCATAAAATAAGCTTCAAAGATTTCTCTGCCATATCGTTTTTTGGAAGAGTTTCAGAAGAATAACTTTTAAAAATTCACCAGTGAAGTCATCTGGTCCTGGGTTTTTGTCTGTTGAAAGGTTTTTGATTACTGTCACTATCTGTGTACCGTGATTGTTTGATTCAGGTTTTCTATTTCTTCATAAATCAGTCTTGAAAGACTGTAAATTTCTGAAGATTTATACATTTCTTCTAGTTTTTCCAATTTGTTGATAATAATTGCTCCTAGTAGTCTCATAATTCTTTGTATTTTTGTGCTAATAGTTGTAATCTCTCATCTTTTATTTCTGAGTTTATTTGAGCCTTTTCTTTTGTTTTTAAAGAAAGAATTTTTAGCTCAGGTAATTTTCTCTGTTATTTATCTATTTATTTCCTTGATTTTTATAAATGTCTTTAATATATTCTTCTGTGTATTTATTTTGGCTTTTCTTTTTTTATTTTCCTTTTCCTTAAATGAAATATTGCTTGTGTCATAAAATAAGATATTGCTATATTGTATATAAATGCATAAATCATAAAACTAGATCAAAATATTAAAAATATTATTTTGACCCATTTCAGCGGGTCACTGTGGAATTCCAGAGCTCATTGTGAATGGTCAAGTCATTGGAGAAAGCTATGGCTACAGAGACACAGTTGTTTATCAGTGTAATCCTGGTTTTCGCTTGATTGGTTCTTCAGTAAGAATATGTCAACAAGATCACAATTGGTCTGGTCAACTTCCAGCCTGTGTGCGTAAGTAAGCATAGCAAAAGTAGTCAAAGACCTCTGTTCAGTTCTCATGTAATTACCAATGTTTTTTTCTTAGGTAAGGTAAATGATTATATAGACAGATACACACACAGGTATGCATGTGCATTTAAAGAACTAAGTTCTCACAATGCATTTTTTTATACTGACATGCTAGTCTTTAAAGTAGGGTGTGTTCAGAAGTATAAAAAAACATTCACTGAAAGTGGAAGATATATTAGAATGTCTGTCATTACTCTTTTGGATTTCAAACAATTTTGTTATTGTTTTAATAAGAGATCTCACTAGTTCAGCAAATATTCATCTAGTCTCTTAAGTTAATTTAGATGTGAATTTACACATGAAGGATAAAATGAATTTTAAAATATTCTAATACTTTTTCTTTCTCTCACTGAATACCCAGGACTCAGAATTACACAGTATTTCACATCACAATTTATCCTATTTTGGATTGAAAAGTAAATTATCCATATATTTCTTGTTTTTTTCTCCTGATAATTTCCACCAGCGATCACTGATATTTGTATTAAAATCGGTGTTAGGAAATGAGGATAAACACTGTAAACATGTTGTAGTTTTAACATTATAGGATTACATGACAAAGATTTTGGAAGCTTCAGAGAAATAATTCATGGGGCTTTTAGTATGAGTTCACCTATTTATAAATTCTATCATTGTCAACCTCATATCCAATCAACAATATTTTATTGGAGTTCTAGTTTAATGGAAAATACACTAGTGTGTTAAGATTTAGTAAGATAATAGAGCATACAGTTATCAAAATTGCTTATCTGTGTGTATGTGCATGTGATAACAGACCATCTAATGATTTAAAGACGGAAATATTATGCTGGATCTATACCAGGTTTTTTGCCTTTCATTATATAAAGAAAGTGAAGTCAGTCAGTCATTTCTGACTCTTTGCAACCCTGTGGACTGTAGACTGCCAGGCTCCTCCATCCATGGTATTTTCCAGGCAAGAATACTGGAGCGGGTTGCCATTTCCTTCACCAGGGGAATCTTCCTGACCCAGGAATCAAACCTGGGTCTTCTGAATTGCAGGCAGACTCTTTACTGGCTGAGCCACTGGGAAATCCCCTCATTGTGTAAAGGCATAGCCAACAGTACTACTTTTCTTGATGAATAATTGGGACTATAAATGAAAACTGGCCCCTGAGGTAAAACAAGCACAAGTTTCTCTATTAATAATTTTAAATAGGAGTAAGGTGCAGCTACATTTTCAAATGAACAGTTGACATTAACATTACAGCAGAAAATTAATTGATGTTGGGTCATTTCAGAAGTATTAAAAGTGACGTCGTCTTTCACTGTGCCCAATTATGAAGCAGTATTACTGGAGTTGCTATGATTAATTAGTGAGATAATGCAGTAAAACAGTTCATAGAAATACAATGTGTTTTGGAAAACCAAGCACTAAATACATTCTAAAAAAGAGCTTTAAAATGATTTAAATAGTTCATCTAATTGAAATAGTTCATCTAATTTCTATATCTGTGTCAGTATTTCCAAACAAAACTACTAGTTATCAAACATCAATAGTGAAGAAAATATACCAGTAAGGTTGTTTGGTTTAGGGAATGTTAATATTGGTATCTCAATATATTAAGAATTCTAATATAGCATAAGACATCATTTTTATTGTAGTCATATTAAGCTATTCTTCAAGCACACTTTTGTTTATCCATTAATCATAAAAAATGATTGCATAAATAATATAAGAAATGATTTCAAAACTAAATACAAAAAAATTGCCTTCATTTATCTTCAATTCTTAAGTCCCACTAGAAAAGGAAAGTTGATTCAGTTTCATTCCTTTTTGCTGTTAACTAGTTATGTGAACTTCAATCATTCCCAAATATCTTTGAATTTCAGTATTCTTCCTTAAAAAGAAATAAAATGAAAAGTTACCATGGAACCTTTAATAGATGCACCACTTGCATACCATTACCAGAATTACAAATAATTGTCTACTCTCTAACATAATATTGCAATGATTCTCCTCTGTTGAACCAGTTTGGCTTTCTAAATTGTTCCTTTGCATTAATAAAATTAAGTATTTTTTTCTTACAAAAGTGGCCTTCTTTCCACATTCTTTGAGGTAATTAAGTGTTCTTTTCATTTAATAATTGATAACCAATTATTCTATTCTGTGTCTCTCCCAACCCGACCCCGTTGCTATTAGCTGTGAGCTGTGGTCACCCTGGTAGTCCAATTTATGGAAGAACAAGTGGGAATGGATTCAATTTTAATGATATGGTAACATTCTCCTGCAATATTGGGTATCTCATGCAGGGGCCAACAAAGGCCCAGTGCCAGGCCAACAGACAGTGGAGCCATCCTCCACCAGTGTGCAAAGGTAAAAATCTAACTGTATTGCAGCTGAGAGAATTGTAATAATGTGTCTGTATAAACACAAATGGTAATATTTGAAACAATTTAGGCAAAATGGTAGAAAATTAATAAAACAAATATTTAATATTGATGTCATCTCATTACTAATGCTTTCCTTTATTTTATTTGTTAACTTTTTTAGAAGTTATAAAACTGGTAAATGTTATTTCAGTTGCTTAACTAACTGTTATCTGGTACCTGTTCTTTAGCTGTATATAAAGTCATTTAGCTCATTTTTACTTGCTGTTGGCATCATAATTAATAGAACTAATCTTCGCAGTTTATTTTTTCACATTTTTAAACATTGTGGAGTATAGGTAATTGACAATGTTATACTGTAAATTTTTGTTGGAGTATAGTNAATCAGTCTTGAAAGACTGTAAATTTCTGAAGATTTATACATTTCTTCTAGTTTTTCCAATTTGTTGATAATAATTGCTCCTAGTAGTCTCATAATTCTTTGTATTTTTGTGCTAATAGTTGTAATCTCTCATCTTTTATTTCTGAGTTTATTTGAGCCTTTTCTCTTGTTTTTAAAGAAAGAATTTTTAGCTCAGGTAATTTTCTCTGTTATTTATCTATTTATTTCCTTGATTTTTATAAATGTCTTTAATATATTCTTCTGTGTATTTATTTTGGCTTTTCTTTTTTTATTTTCCTTTTCCTAAAATGAAATATTGCTTGTGTCATAAAATAAGATATTGCTATATTGTATATAAATGCATAAATCATAAAACTAGATCAAAATATTAAAAATATTATTTTGACCCATTTCAGCGGGTCACTGTGGAATTCCAGAGCTCATTGTGAATGGTCAAGTCATTGGAGAAAACTATGGCTACAGAGACACAGTTGTTTATCAGTGTAATCCTGGTTTTCGCTTGATTGGTTCTTCAGTAAGAATATGTCAACAAGATCACAATTGGTCTGGTCAACTTCCAGCCTGTGTGCGTAAGTAAGCATAGCAAAAGTAGTCAAAGACCTCTGTTCAGTTCTCATGTAATTACCAATGTTTTTTTCTTAGGTAAGGTAAATGATTATATAGACAGATACACACACAGGTATGCATGTGCATTTAAAGAACTAAGTTCTCACAATGCATTTTTTTATACTGACATGCTAGTCTTTAAAGTAGGGTGTGTTCAGAAGTATAAAAAAACATTCACTGAAAGTGGAAGATATATTAGAATGTCTGTCATTACTCTTTTGGATTTCAAACAATTTTGTTATTGTTTTAATAAGAGATCTCACTAGTTCAGCAAATATTCATCTAGTCTCTTAAGTTAATTTAGATGTGAATTTACACATGAAGGATAAAATGAATTTTAAAATATTCTAATACTTTTTCTTTCTCTCACTGAATACCCAGGACTCAGAATTACACAGTATTTCACATCACAATTTATCCTATTTTGGATTGAAAAGTAAATTATCCATATATTTCTTGTTTTTTTCTCCTGATAATTTCCACCAGCGATCACTGATATTTGTATTAAAATCGGTGTTAGGAAATGAGGATAAACACTGTAAACATGTTGTAGTTTTAACATTATAGGATTACATGACAAAGATTTTGGAAGCTTCAGAGAAATGATTCATGGGGCTTTTAGTATGAGTTCACCTATTTATAAATTCTATCATTGTCAACCTCATATCCAATCAACAATATTTTATTGGAGTTCTAGTTTAATGGAAAATACATTAGTGTGTTAAGATTTAGTACGATAATAGAGCATACAGTTATCAAAATTGCTTATCTGTGTGTATGTGCATGTGATAACAGACCATCTAATGATTTAAAGACGGAAATATTATGCTGGATCTATACCAGGTTTTTTGCCTTTCATTATATAAAGAAAGTGAAGTCAGTCAGTCATTTCTGACTCTTTGCAACCCTGTGGACTGTAGACTGCCAGGCTCCTCCATCCATGGTATTTTCCAGGCAAGAATACTGGAGCGGGTTGTCATTTCCTTCACCAGGGGAATCTTCCCGACCCAGGAATCAAACCTGGGTCTTCTGAATTGCAGGCAGACTCTTTACTGGCTGAGCCACTGGGAAATCCCCTCATTGTGTAAAGGCATAGCCAACAGTACTACTTTTCTTGATGAATAATTGGGACTATAAATGAAAACTGGCCCCTGAGGTAAAACAAGCACAAGTTTCTCTATTAATAATTTTAAATAGGAGTAAGGTGCAGCTACATTTTCAAATGAACAGTTGACATTAACATTACAGCAGAAAATTAATTGATGTTGGGTCATTTCAGAAGTATTAAAAGTGACGTCGTCTTTCACTGTGCCCAATTATGAAGCAGTATTACTGGAGTTGCTATGATTAATTAGTGAGATAATGCAGTAAAACAGTTCATAGAAATACAATGTGTTTTGGAAAACCAAGCACTAAATACATTCTAAAAAAGAGCTTTAAAATGATTTAAATAGTTCATCTAATTGAAATAGTTCATCTAATTTCTATATCTGTGTCAGTATTTCCAAACAAAACTACTAGTTATCAAACATCAATAGTGAAGANATTAGTGAGATAATGCAGTAAAACAGTTCATAGAAATACAATTTGTTTTGGAAAACCAAGCACTAAATACATTCTAAAAAAGAGCTTTAAAATGATTTAAATAGTTCATCTAATTGAAATAGTTCATCTAATTTCTATATCTGTGTCAGTATTTCCAAACAAAACTACTAGTTATCAAACATCAATAGTGAAGAGAATATACCAGTAAGGTTGTTTGGTTTAGGGAATGTTCATATTGGTATCTCAATATATTAAGAATTCTAATATAGCATAAGACATCATTTTTATTGTAGTCATATTAAGCTATTCTTCAAGCACACTTTTGTTTATCCATTAATCATAAAAAATGATTGCATAAATAATATAAGAAATGATTTCAAAACTAAATACAAAAAAATTGCCTTCATTTATCTTCAATTCTTAAGTCCCACTAGAAAAGGAAAGTTGATTCAGTTTCATTCCTTTTTGCTGTTAACTAGTTATGTGAACTTCAATCATTCCCAAATATCTTTGAATTTCAGTATTCTTCCTTAAAAAGAAATAAAATGAAAAGTTACCATGGAACCTTTAATAGATGCACCACTTGCATACCATTACCAGAATTACAAATAATTGTCTACTCTCTAACATAATATTGCAATGATTCTCCTCTGTTGAACCAGTTTGGCTTTCTAAATTGTTCCTTTGCATTAATAAAATTAAGTATTTTTTTCTTACAAAAGTGGCCTTCTTTCCACATTCTTTGAGGTAATTAAGTGTTCTTTTCATTTAATAATTGATAACCAATTATTCTATTCTGTGTCTCTCCCAACCCGACCCCGTTGCTATTAGCTGTGAGCTGTGGTCACCCTGGTAGTCCAATTTATGGAAGAACAAGTGGGAATGGATTCAATTTTAATGATATGGTAACATTCTCCTGCAATATTGGGTATCTCATGCAGGGGCCAACAAAGGCCCAGTGCCAGGCCAACAGACAGTGGAGCCATCCTCCACCAGTGTGCAAAGGTAAAAATCTAACTGTATTGCAGCTGAGAGAATTGTAATAATGTGTCTGTATAAACACAAATGGTAATATTTGAAACAATTTAGGCAAAATGGTAGAAAATTAATAAAACAAATATTTAATATTGATGTCATCTCATTACTAATGCTTTCCTTTATTTTATTTGTTAACTTTTTTAGAAGTTATAAAACTGGTAAATGTTATTTCAGTTGCTTAACTAACTGTTATCTGGTACCTGTTCTTTAGCTGTATATAAAGTCATTTAGCTCATTTTTACTTGCTGTTGGCATCATAATTAATAGAACTAATCTTCGCAGTTTATTTTTTCACATTTTTAAACATTGTGGAGTATAGGTAATTGACAATGTTATATTGTAAATTTTTGTTGGAGTATAGTTGATTTACAATGTTATGTTAGTTTCCGGTGTTTTATATATATACATATATGTATATATATGTATGTATGTATATATCTTTTTAAGATTCTTTTCCCATATAGGTAATTACACAGTATTAAGTAGAGTTCCCTGTACTATACAGTAGGTCCTTATTAGTTATCTAGTTTATATATAGTGATGTGTATATATCAGTCCTAATCTCCCAATTTATCTCCTCCCTTCCTCCTGGTAACCATAAGTTCATTTTCTACATCTGTGACTCTATTTCTATTTTCTAAATCTTTCTCTGTCTGATTTACTTTACTCAGCATGACAATCTTCATATTTTTGGAAAAACAATGTTTGAGATTTATATTACCATGATACCTGTATTAGGAGTTTATTTATTGTTCTCTCTATGGAAACATAGAGAATCATTTGTATTTTTTCTGTTTGCAAAGAAGTATGATATATTTCATAGTCTGATAAAATACAACTCAATTATCATTTTCCTCCATTTTCTATAGCCATAGCTTGAAAGATATATTTCTTTTTTTATGTATCATTCTTTATAAATCTTTATTCAGTATATTTACAGAGTTGCTGTTGTTTAAAATAGTTTTGCAAAGAAGCTCTCCTGTTTCCAATATTTCAGCCATATATCCATAGTTCTTTATGTTAATTTTCTTCCTTGAATCTTTGTTTTGTTCGATAAAATTTACCTTTAAACTAAGTTTCTAATGAAAATTTATATATTCTATTATCCTAAATATATATTTTTAAAATGTGTCATTTGTTTAGTGGTCAACTGTTCTGATCCTGGAATTCCAGCCAATTCCAAAAGAGAAAGTAAAATAGAACATGGGAATTTCACCTATGGCACTGTGGTATTCTATGACTGCAACCCTGGATATTTTTTATTTGGATCTTCAGTTTTGATATGTCAACCAAATGGACAATGGGACAAACCTTTACCAGAATGTATCAGTAAGTAAATAATGTGAACTCTTCCTTGAGAAAATGCCCTGAAACCAACATGTATATTTATTGTCTTTATGAAATATTTAGAGCTGTGTATCAGAAGGAAGTGTACTGATCGTACTTTTTTATTGTTTTGAAAGTGCCCTTCCTGTGTTCTACCGATTCATTGCCCGTGTGCCATCCATATTAATATTAATATGATTAATATTTCCTCTATTATTCCTTGATTTTAAACCTTCATGCAACAGACAGAATATTAAAGGCAGATATAGTTCATACTCTGTGATGTTGCCATTCCACGAGAACCAACTATATTTTTATTTTCTCTTGTACTACTATTTCAAATTTAATTTAAAGCAAAATGAGTCAACATAAATAGCCACTAGGGCTGCAAAATGCTTGGGAAAATTAGAGTGTTACTTAAAACTCATTGACTTTAAATATTTATCTTATACAGGCACATGCATATATGAAATGTTAATATACATTGTCTTTAAGGTAGTAGGAATATGTGTACATTTTGTTATATGGTTTTTTGGAGCTATAGAATATAAATAAAATAAATTATAGCAGTTTTTCATATAATTAACATGTATAGTGAGAAAATAATTTAACAGAAATAAATCAAAAGTATCTAAAAACAGATAAATGAACTTGAATTCTAGGCATTCAGCTTATTGATAGGACTCAGTTACATTTGCTTCTCAGAGTTGATGAATATTAGACATGATAGGAAACAAACATTGTGCAGATAATTTTTGGTTATACTAAATTGCTAAATTACAAAATCATTTTATGATTGTTTTATCTATAGGTACTTTATGTACATGCAGTTTTTTAAATAGTTGTGGCATCATTTATGTACTCATTCATGAACAAAGAAAAACTTATATAGTGCCTATCTAATTTCATATACTATACAGATAATTCAGTCAATTGTTGATCCCTTGTTTAAAATGTATTTTATTTCTTTTTGTAGACTAGTTAGTCTAATGGTTTAAGTAATTCACTTATCCTTGTATGGCTACAACATGAAAGTTAATAATCTTTTGTAGGACCTGTAAACATGAACTTCTTCAGATTTTCATAGCTCTCATATACTTTTTACCTTTTCCTTATTTTCTATAGCACTTCCTTTCCTGGTAGTGTGCTATTTACTCAGGGGTTTTATTAAGTTTATATCTCCTGTGTGCTGTTTAATACTCCTCATATTTAATACTCTAGTCATAAAAGGTAACACATAGTAAGTTCCCAAGCTACTTCTAGCTTATAGAGAATTCTCAGTGTTTTAACATCTGATTCTGCTCAACTTAGCTGTATTTTGGTTGATAAGCCTCTGAGTATTTTCATTTTACAGGATTATTTATTTATTAATGGTCAGGAGTAGAATTTAGACTATATATGCATAGTCTGAATCATGTGCTACAGATCCATCTTCCATCCTTCTCCTTTACCCTCAAAGTTTTTCCCTTTTAATTTCTGTAGGGCATTTTTAATTCTATATGGAATCCTATAACCTTATTTAGCCAATCCATACCACTCCTCTCCCTATCTTTCACATCCTTACCTAGACAAATGAATGCTTCCAATCCATGTACATGTGTATATAAACAAACACCTACCATCCCAATACATACAGGCATATTGAGTCAGTCATTTAAGCTTACTTACAGTGTTCCTGTTAAACTCATACTCAGGGTGAGTGGGCTAACAGAATAACTCCTGTAACTTCAACTTACATATAAAAGTTTGATTTTCAGAGGATGTATATAGTGGAACAGATAATTCTGATTCATTAATATTTCAAAAAAAGTTGGTGCAGGTTGTTCGATAGGAGATATAAAAAATTTTTATATCCAATAATTATGTATTGTAGTGATTGACTGTGGACACCCTGGCGTTCCTCCTAATGCAGTCCTGTCTGGTGAGAAGTATACTTTTGGGTCTACTGTTCACTATTCCTGCACAGGAAAGCGTACACTTCTAGGACAATCATCAAGGACTTGCCAATTAAATGGCCATTGGAGTGGATCACAACCTCATTGTTCAGGTACCAGTAGGAAAATTGGATGATGTTTATTGGAAATTACATTATTAGCATTATGATTGGAGTTATTTTATTAGTAGTATTATGATCGGGGCTTCCTGGGTGACTCAGTGGTAAAGAACCCACCTGCTAGTGCAGGGGATGCAGATAGTTCAGTTCAGTTCAGTCGCTCAGTCGTGTCCGACTCTTTGCGACCCCATGAATCACAGCATGCCAGGCCTCCCTGTCCATCACCATCTCCCGGAGTTCACTCAGACTCACGTCCATCGAGTCCATGATGCCATCCAGCCATCTCATCCTCGGTCGTCCCCTTCTCCTCCTGCCCCCAGTCCCTCCCAGCGTCAGAGTCTTTTCCAATGAGTCAACTCTTCGCATGAGGTGGCCAAAGTACTGGAGTTTCAGCTTTAGCATCATTCCTTCCAAAGAAATCCCAGGA
>SJYX01003745.1:532597-546897 GCA_006410675.1 Oreotragus oreotragus | reverse complement strand
TGTTGAGCTTTAAGCCAACTTTTTCACTCTCCTCCTTCACTTTCATCAAGAGGCTTTTTAGCTCCTCCTCACTTTCTGCCATAAGGGTGGTGTCATCAGCATATCTGAGGTTATTGATGTTTCTCCCAGCAATCTTGATTCCAGCTTGTGTTTCTTCCAGCCCAGCGTTTCTCATGATGTACTCTGCATATAAGTTAAATAAGCAGGGAGACAGTATACAGCCTTGACATACTCCTTTTCCTATTTGGAACCAGTCTGTTGTTCCATGTTCAGTTCTAACTGCTGCTTCCTGACCTGCATACAGATTTCTCAAGAGGCAGGTTAAGTGGTCTGGTATTCCCATCTCTTTAAGAATTTTCCACAGTTTATTGTGATCCATCCCTGGGTCAGGAAGATTCCCTGGAGAAAGAAATGGCAAACCACTCTAGTATTCTTGCCTGGAGAATTTCATGGACAGAGGAGGCTGGTGGACTACAATCCATAGGGTCTCAAAGAGTTGGACAGGACTTAGCAACTGAACTTGAACACAAAGCAATCTAAAGAGATACAATAATACATTTCTCTTTTAAAAATATCATGAGGGAAGCTATAACATTATTTTTACATTTATCATAATTCTTAAGGTAATTTAGAATTTACAGTGCAAATTAATACTGATCTTATATATGAAACATTACAGGTGTAAATTTTGAACTGTGTTGTATTGAACGTAAGTGGTTTTAGAATGCTACTTTCTGTGAAATGCTTTTATCCATTAGAATAGCAAATCACTTAGGCTTTAGCAATTCCATTTTAGCAGATATAAAATATAATTTTCCCCAGAAGGTAATATTATATCAATGATTTCCTGTTAGAATTCAGTTCTTTGTAACTGAACTTTTTAAGCAATTAATTATTTAATAGCATGATTTTAAAATAAAGTCCTAAATGTTTTAAATTAAACTAACCCAACAAGTTTGATTTGTTATTAAGGCAACAGAAAACTCCTGTGTCTCTATAACCCCAATAGCATTCTCTTAGAATATGTAAACATTAAATCTATTTTTAATAATTTTTTTCACAAAGTAAGCATTTGATAAATATTATCTAAGGTCTTTAAGCTACTATTTTTCTTCAATAATTGTTATTTCAGTTTTAGAGCTGTGAGGCTACCCTACTTGATACTATTCATTCTATTTTTACCTACCTACCAGATATTTTTTTTCTGCCTATTCTTTTCATTTACATATTTATTTTTGTGTTATTATATCTCTGTGAAGATCGTATGATGACTTATTAGGAGTTGTTTCACATTGTTCTTCTTTTAGAGGTAAAAAGTGTGAAATAGTTCATTAATTTCAATTATGTTAAATTATGTAATTATGGTTAAATCCTATAAAGTCACTGCCTGGGACAGTGATAAATTATGAAAACTATCAGTTAATTTACAAACTCAGATAACTGATAATACACATAAACCCACAAGCGTTTTCTCTGTCACACACACTCACAATGGATTAGAAAGCTACTACTTAGTTGTAGAATAAAGTGTGTATAGATATATTTAAAAGTGAAATAGTGTCCTTAAATCTTTATGTGGTTATTAATATTGCATCATATGATGATAAGAAAGTATTAGAAAAGATTCCAGATGCACAGAGCATGTCAAAATTGGCATCTAGGTAGACAGAAATCACTTTCAATGATTATACATTCAACTCTCTCTCTCTGTTTCTCTGTCTGTCTTTTCTCTATCTGTCTTATTGAATACTAGTTGTGGCAACTTTAATTAGACATATTTAAGAAATGAGAAAGGGACTGAGCGAACCCTAAACACTGTAGTCAAGAGAAGCACCCTGTCATGAGCAAAATCCTTAACAACTTAAGTCAGAGTTTCTAGTCTTTGTTTATAATTCATTTTTGTACTTTTATGTATAAAATGTATGGAATTTTTTCATCTATGGTCGATGGTCATTAATAGAGAAGATTAAATGGTATAAGTTAAGACTAGAAATATTATACTTTAATATTTACATTTTCCAACACATCACAGTTCTGTTTTAACAGAAACTGATTTTAATTCAGAGAAGAAAAGATGAAAATTGCCAATTCCACATTCTAAATTTTAACTCTATGAATGCATTTTCATTTGAGCCCAAAGAATTGTCAATTATGAATTTTCTATTACCTTGGTTAAGAACTAGATTTGGGAAATACTAATGAAATGTCTTCAACTTATTAGATGTTTCCAAATATCACTAATGTGGAAAATAACACCATACTCCACAACTATTTTCTTTTTCCTTTAGGCTTTTTCTTATGACTGGAGTCAAATGGAAAATATGAATTATGATTTTACCCAGTCAACTCACCATATTAAAGCACAACATGAACAGCAACAAAAAATGCCCACAGTATTGATGGACTAAATCATGAATTTAGTAAATGTTTTTTGAATTAAATTAATTTGAACTGTACTGAATTGCAGGTGATGCTACTGGTACATGTGGGGATCCAGGTACTCCTGGTCACGGTTCTAGACAGGAAAGTGATTTCCGAACCAAGAGTTCTGTACGCTTTGCCTGTGATACTGGTTATATCCTTCATGGTTCAGAAGAAAGAACATGTTTACCCAACGGCAGTTGGACTGGAAGGCAGCCAGAATGCAAAGGTAAAGTCAAGTAGAAACTAATAACATTGAGAGTGTTGGAATTTGATGTGGATCAAATTCAACTGTGTGCTGCTAAGTGAAATTACTCCTTCCAGTACTCTCTGTCTTCAACCATGGAATAAAAGTAGTAGTATTCCGGTTTTACCAATACTTAAGAAATATGACAGGTAATAATTATTAATTTAGTCTCAAATATGTCTCAAGTGTCATTTATATACAAACATTATTCACATCACAACAGATATCAGGATTGGAAAAGCTAAGAAAATATGTTTCCCCCATCACAGTGCTCTGTATTGTTGACAGCACTCGGAAAAAATTAGGTTTTTCTTACATCAGCACATTACCTCACAATATGTTTTAGTTTTCATGTTTGTAGAAATGGTAAAATATAGAAAGATGTCTAAGTATACATGAGGTTTTTCATTTATGGGTATTGCTAATAACCAGATCAGAGGAACCTGGTTGGCTACAGTCCATGGGGTCGCAAAGAGTCACCACAGCACAGAATTGTTCTGATTGATTCAAAGTTAACATGATCAAATCTTTACAATATTGACTAAAAAGGAAACGTTGCAGGGAAATTATCCTTATAATTTAAATTGCTCTTTTCTGAGATTATTTTAGGGCAAAAGCTAAACTTGAAAAGTATTTATGAAACTTGCTTGATGTTGTACCAAATGTATTGGTTTTATAAACAGACAACAATTCCCAGTGGAACCTTCTTAACAGTTTTTTAATTGACTATATTTCAGAAATTTTTTATTATGTCTAAAACTATATCTATACTTTAGGAAAGGCATTCATCCCATTTTAACTGGACTGAATTTAAAAATGGTAAGAGAGAATTACAAATCAGTTTCTGTTATTCGTTGGAGAACAAAGTTGTTGAGCAAAAGACACTAAGTACGCTATCTTCACTTCATTTCTCAAGCTTATTTACCAAAGGCAAAGTCTTATGATTATGTTGCACATTATGTGGGTGATAGTTAAGTCGGCCTTTTGTTCAGCTGTACTGCAAAATATTTGTAGATGAAATGCAACCCAGTGCTAATCTTGTTTTGTTCATATATACATTATAGATAAAACAGAAGTAGGAGTTGTAGTAAATATAACAGAATTAATACTTTTCTCATAAAATAGAGCGCATGCAAATCACTTGGTAAAACAGATTCTAGTAAATGAATAGAAAGAAGAAATAAACAGAAAATACAAAAGAGCAAAAAATTTGCACTTATAGAAGAAATTCTACATGAGTACTAATCAGAAAATTATGGTTAAACATCAAAACATCATTTTTCATCTGTTTTAATATGAAATTGTAGTGTATGTGCAGCAAAACTAGAACTTCAAAGCATTTCTAGAGCCTTTTTATTACATTTTAGATTAATTTGATAAAATGCATATAAATTGTTAGCTTTGATTGATTAACTCCATTTTTGAGAATAAAAATATTGAAGAGAACACGCAATCATAAAGATGCATTATTTTTATTTCAAACACTCTAACTACCAAAAACAGGAACCAATCTGACAACACTAGAAAAAATATCACATAGGCAATTGTATATTTATATAATGTGATAGTGAAAATATTAGACTGAGCCATGAAGCAATATGAAAAAAATATATCGTACAAAGCTTAATTGAAAAATAANTTCAAACACTCTAACTACCAAAAACAGGAACCAATCTGACAACACTAGAAAAAATATCACATAGGCAATTGTATATTTATATAATGTGATAGTGAAAATATTAGACTGAGCCATGAAGCAATATGAAAAAAATATATCATACAAAGCTTAACTGAAAAATAAGATTCAAAGTATGCACTCTATTAAAATCATAGGAAATGATAGTCAATTGAGAGAAAAAAATAAAAGTCAATGTAATAAAAATGACAATATTACAGAGAGGTGAAATTTGTAATATTTTTATTCTCTTTAGTCCAGATGTTTTGTAGTACTGTATTACTTTAATAATTAAAAACCTTTCTGAGAATGCAATAGATTAACTATGTATTAAATATTAAATATCTATTAAAGATTAAATATTAAAATATCAAATGAATATAAGATATCTTAAATAAAAATGTACAGATTTAAAGAGTGTAACATTCTTTGATGAACTGACAAGGTTTTTAAAAATGATGGGACATCACATTGGTGGGGTTGTATGAAACACCATTGATACAAATGTGTATTGTTATATAGTGTTCTGACAATTTGGATAACTCTGTATATACTTAAAATATTTTCAGAACTTAAGATTATCCAGAAATTCCAGTTTTAGAAATTTATCTTAAAAATAGGATCAATGTACATAGTTGTATATATAAGCTAGAGTATATTATAACCCAAAATGTTAGAGAAACTAAATTAAATTGAATTTCATGTTTATCAGCAGGAGATTGATTAGTAGATCCTAAATACACACAGAATGGAAAAGTATCCCATTACTAACCTTTATGAAAGATGCCCTAATTATTATTTGCAAACTGTTTGTTTCCTGTCTACCCACAAACCTACAGCACCACTACAAATGACAGACAAAATTAAGTATTTAAGATGCTGGGATTCCCTGATGGCTCAGATAGTAAAGAGTCTGCCTAAAATGTGAGAGACCCTGGTTCGATCCCTGGGTTGGGAAGATCCCCTGAAGAAGGAAATGGCAACCCACTCCAGTACTCTTGCCTAGAAAATTCCATGGATGGAGAAGCCTGGTGGGCTACAGTCCATGAGATCGCAAAGAGTCAAACATGACTGAGTGACTTCCCTTCAAATGTATAATTATACTTCATATTCATACAAATAGCCTTAAAATTTGTAAAGTCTTAGGAAGTTTTCTTATACTGCAATATAATTAGATATTGCGACTGACATAGGCTTCCTTTTTAATATATAAAAAATTCACTTATGCCATTGATGGCGAGTAGCTAAACATAATATGGAATAATCATATAAGGCATTTATGTTTGTGACTCCTATTTAGGATGTATTGAAAACTTAATGAAAGTCATTCCTACTTTGTTTTATTCAGTTTATTTTTGTAGACTTTGATCCAGAAATACAGATTATAAAGTTTTAATGCAAACCAGTTATATAAAAACAAACATGATGCTTATAATATTTAAGTGTATATTTTATATGTTTTCTAAAAAATATAATTGTAGTAAATCTTTGTTGCTTCTCATTACATATCTTGCAATTTTACATGAGTAGCTTTTTAGGCAGAGACTCTTAAAATCTTTCTTTGAAAGATTTTGTATTACCCAAAAGCAATACTCAAGTAATTACGTGCAAAGTTTTTACCAAAATGACTAACAAAAATCATAAAAAAATAGCTATTCTATGATTTGTATCCAAGTAAGTAAACTAATAAAATCAATATAAATTCATCTTGAATTTTAACACCTCATAAAAGAGACTTCAATGCTTAGAGGATTTTTATAGCTTCTTTGGACAATTTGAAACAATCAATTATTCCTTGACTGTTTGTGAGAGGATTCCTGAATGCACTATTTTTATATATACTCTTGACCATTTTGTTTTATAGCTGTACAGTGTGGTAACCCTGGGACAACAGCCAATGGAAAAGTCTTTCGGATTGATGGCACAACATTTTCTAGTTCAGTCATTTATTCCTGCGTGGAGGGATATATTCTTTCTGGACCTTCAGTTAGGCAGTGCACAGCCAATGGAACATGGTCGGGAACTTTGCCTAACTGTACAAGTAAGTTTCTTTTCAATATTTTGAAATATCACTAGACGTATGAAAAGTAGTTGTATAAACATGTATATATGTGTTTTGTATTATAATTAATCAAACCAGGCAAGAGTTTGAATATTTATAGGTGGTTCAGACCATATGGAATCTGCCTGCAATGCAGGAGACCTGGGTTCAATCTCTGGGTTGGGAAGATCCCAAGGAGAAGGGAATGACAACTCACTCCAGTATTCTTGCCTGAAGAATTCCATGGACAGAGGAGCCTAGTGGGCTCTAGTCCATAGGGTCACAAAGAGTCAGACACGACTGAGCCGCTCTTTCACTTTCCCCTAAAAATGATAGTAGTGTAATGGTCGTGTGTATACTAGTGAGTTTAAGATTCAGCTTCCCAGGTATTATATAGGCAGAGAAAAGAGGGATTGCAGAAAATCAGTGTTATGAAATATGATCTTACAGTATGTTAAAATAGAGATGAATTATCCCTTTTAATCAAGACTAAATATATAACATTCAAGACTAAAAATAGAATGAAATTTTATTTTGCCAATCTCATACACGTTAATTCATAACTTGGTTTTTTAAAAAGCGGACTGATTATTTATGGGTTCTTGCACTGTTCAGGGAGAAGGCAATGGCAACACAGTCCAGTACTCTTGCCTGGAAAATCCCATGGACAGAGCAGCTTAGTAAGCTGCAGTCCGTGGGGTCACTAAGAGTCGGACACGACTGAGCGACTTCACTTTCACTTTTCNTATAATTAGATATTGCGACTGACATAGGCTTCTTTTTTAATATATAAAAAATTCACTTATGCCATTGATGGTGAGTAGCTAAACATAATATGGAATAATCATATAAGGCATTTATGTTTGTGACTCCTATTTAGGATGTATTGAAAACTTAATGAAAGTCATTCCTACTTTGTTTTATTCAGTTTATTTTTGTAGACTTTGATCCAGAAATACAGATTATAAAGTTTTAATGCAAACCAGTTATATAAAAACAAACATGATGCTTATAATATTTAAGTGTATATTTTATATGTTTTCTAAAAAATATAATTGTAGTAAATCTTTGTTGCTTCTCATTACATATCTTGCAATTTTACATGAGTAGCTTTTTAGGCAGAGACTCTTAAAATCTTTCTTTGAAAGATTTTGTATTACCGAAAAGCAATACTCAAGTAATTACGTGCAAAGTTTTTACCAAAATGACTAACAAAAATCATAAAAAAATAGCTATTCTATGATTTGTATACAAGTAAGTAAACTAATAAAATCAATATAAATTCATCTTGAATTTTAACACCTCATAAAACAGACTTCAATGCTTAGAGGATTTTTATAGCTTCTTTGGACAATTTGAAACAATCAATTATTCCTTGACTGTTTGTGAGAGGATTCCTGAATGCACTATTTTTATATATACTCTTGACCATTTTATTTTATAGCTGTACAGTGTGGTAGCCCTGGGACAACAGCCAATGGAAAAGTCTTTCGGATTGATGGCACAACATTTTCTAGTTCAGTCATTTATTCCTGCGTGGAGGGATATATTCTTTCTGGACCTTCAGTTAGGCAGTGCACAGCCAATGGAACGTGGTCGGGAACTTTGCCTAACTGTACAAGTAAGTTTCTTTTCAATATTTTGAAATATCACTAGACGTATGAAAAGTAGTTGTATAAACATGTATATATGTGTTTTGTATTATAATTAATCAAACCAGGCAAGAGTTTGAATATTTATAGGTGGTTCAGACCATATGGAATCTGCCTGCAATGCAGGAGACCTGGGTTCAATCTCTGGGTTGGGAAGATCCCAAGGAGAAGGGAATGACAACTCACTCCAGTATTCTTGCCTGAAGAATTCCATGGACAGAGGAGCCTAGTGGGCTCTAGTCCATAGGGTCACAAAGAGTCAGACACGACTGAGCCGCTCTTTCACTTTCCCCTAAAAATGATAGTAGTGTAATGGTCGTGTGTATACTAGTGAGTTTAAGATTCAGCTTCCCAGGTATTATATAGGCAGAGAAAAGAGGGATTGCAGAAAATCAGTGTTATGAAATATAATCTTACAGTATGTTAAAATAGAGATGAATTATCCCTTTTAATCAAGACTAAATATATAACATTCAAGACTAAAAATAGAATGAAATTTTATTTTGCCAATCTCATACACGTTAATTCATAACTTGGTTTTTTAAAAAGCGGACTGATTATTTATGGGTTCTTGCACTGTTCAGGGAGAAGGCAATGGCAACACAGTCCAGTACTCTTGCCTGGAAAATCCCATGGACAGAGCAGCTTAGTAAGCTGCAGTCCGTGGGGTCACTAAGAGTCGGACACGACTGAGCGACTTCACTTTCACTTTTCACTTTCATGCATTGGAGAAGGAAATGGCAACCCACTCCAGTGTCCCTGAGAATCCGAGGGACAGGGGAGCCTGTTGAGCTGCCGTCTACTGGGTGGCACAGAGTCGGACACGACTAAAGCGACTTAGCAGCAGCAGCAGCAGCAGCAGCAGCACTGTTTAGGAAAGTCTTAGTGGCAGATTTGCCCTCTTCAGATGTAAAAAACTTATGGCATTCTAGTGATTCAGCATTATAAAGAAATTACCCACTTGATGGATTTTTTAATGTACTTAAAATTCCTATATATAAATTAATGCTTACCTATGGAAAAAATAGAATTTACTTAACAAACAATAATCTATCCATTGGAAAATCATGACTGCATATATTAATTAAGAGGAACTGCAGCAGCATCATATAAATCATGACATTTTTGAAAGAAGAGCTATTTTATATCTGTTCAGAGACTCATTCAAGGAGTTATGAGAAGTTGCCAAAGTCTTTGAATGAAGTAGGTCTCAGGACACTAATGGAGTTTCTTGTTTATTGAAATTTGAACAGATTATACTTTTGAAATAGAGGCCTTCATTAAAAATAGTTTGTGAATATCAAAATAAATGGGCATAAGTAAAATTTGTAAATGAGCATACTGCTTCCAGGATTCAAAAAGATGTTGGTGCTGAGGTCAATAGTTCTTGACAGTGTCAGTAATGGACCCACTCTTGGCTGATCTAGTAATCTCCAGAAATACATAAGATATACCTTGTACTGTGTGTGGGTCAATGATCCATCCCCTGCCACTTTTTTTTTTTTCCATTAGCTCCTTTGTGAGTATTTGTACTTCCTGAATAAATGACTGAAAACAATCTATTCATAGGAGGATGCCATCAAAGTAATGCCATGTCATATTTGTGATTCTGGAGAAAGTTGGTTGTATTAATAGTTATTATCTTGCTTGAAAACTCTGTGTGATGGCAAGGCTGTTGAGATACTTTGTGATTATTTGTCTCTTGAAAGGGAAGGACAAACTATGGCTCAGAGGTCGTTGAAATAAGCACTATTAGAACAATCAGCCAAATCTCCAGTAGCAAAATATTTTCCAGTTATTGATTTGAGTCAGTAATAAGTAATATTCCTGGCCTTGTGTCAGTACCAGATACTGTTATATTTCATCTTTGGGAGTAGTTATTTATTTCCCTTTGGACAGTTTGGTCTTGGCTTAATCAGATTTTCTCCTAGGTCTCCAAAGATCTCTGTGAATGCGTGTCCTCTCTTGTACTCCATATCATAAAATTCTACTTTGTCCTTTTCTGTCCAATCCATCTTTAAAACTCAGGGAATCCACTTGGCTTTGCATGGGGTCCTTCTTCCTGTGCCCTCTGAAAAAATATCTTTGGGCAGTAAGATGAGACAGTCATAGCACTCATCTCATTTGTTTCCTGTCACTCGAGGTTTACTGTGCTTTGCTGCCTGATGAAAGCTGTATTTTTTTTTTTTTTTTTTTGAGGGGAAGTAGGGTTGAGGAGTTGTTTTAAAACAACTTCCTTGTTTTTCTGTCTTCAAGGAAAGAAGGTCTCCCACTTTCTTTGAAAATGTTTCATTTTTGTAAAAGTGAACAATTTAACAATTAAAAAATATGCTTTACTCTTTTCATACTATAGGGTTTCCCTGGTGTCTCAGATGGTAAAGAATCTGCCTGCAATGCATGTGACATAAGTTCAATCCCTGGGCCGGGAAGATCCCTGGACAAATAGACTTTGTAGTTTTCATACTATACCACCTTACCTGAGCCTTTAAAACTTACCCAGTGTCCTTGAAGTATTAGCTCAAATGGCACATTCAGGAAAAACCCTGCTAGGATACTTCTTCCTCATATCCCTTTGGCTAAAACTGATCTCGCTCTATGCTGTTTAACTCTTCTATGGCAATTATGTATACCACTAAACAATAAACCTCAAAGGGCAATAGGAATCAGGGTTGTTTTATCTCATTGACCCTCTAGCCCATGATATGTACATTTAGTAAATAGTTATTGACTGACTTTTATATCTCATATGAGCTTTTTTTTTTTAGCTATTAGTACATATGACTTACCATTCCACTCCATCTTAAAATACTCATAGAAAGGGCTTGTAATTTTATACGTAACCTGGCACATGATTCTGGTATTTGCAAGTGTTAGTCACTCAGTCATGTCTGATTCTTTGTGATTCTTTGGACTGTAGCCTGCCAGGCTCTTCTGTCCAAGGAATTCTCCAGGCAGGAATGCTACAGTGGGTTGCCACGTCCTCCTCCAGGAGATCGTCGCAACCCAAAAATGGAACCCGAGTCTCCTGTATCTCCTGCGTTGCAGGCAAATTCTTTACCCACCTGCTGAGTCATCAGGGAAAGTGTACAGTTATGAAAAAGAATGAAAAATGTACAGTTATGAAAAATAATGAAATAATGAATACATTCAGAATAAAGGAAATCTGCTGAGTAACATTTTTTCATGTTGAGTAACAATTTCTCTTATTCATGGGTAAATATCTGAGTGTTTATCTAAAGTGTTTGCCAATTTTAGTAAAGATAAACAAACAAACACATCCTAATTCTTAAGACTGATATTGCATTAAGATTTTTACTTAATCGTCTTTGTTTTCCTTGGGAAATTTTTAACCAAGTTAAAGACACTCAGTCAAGACAGGCTGGTAGGAAATAGCATATCAAAATATAAACTCTTTTTTGTGTGTAAGTCCTTTAAGGAGAAGTATTATGTTCAGTAAGGCATTTCAAGCATTCGCTTTTAAATGATATACTGCTGTTAAACTGAAAACTGGAAATTTTAATTGTTGATTTACTTCTTCAAATCTCTTTTGATTTAGGAAAAAAAAAAAAAACCCTGCTAAAATCTAGTAGCAACCCAAACCAAAGGCAGAACTAAAAATATCCTTCCAAAAAGAACACAGAAGTTTCAGTGAAAATTAAAACAGATTAAACTTTTATAATTAAAGAATTTAAGATACTGAAAATGTTAATATACAGTGATCCATTGTTTACAACCAGAGTTTCAGAGTCTTTCTTGTTATTTTGCAATGGAAGTTGATTTAAACATATGATTGATAGAATAGTGTAACTTTAGAGCTGGAAGAGATTGTGGCATAGACTCACATGCATAGGTCAGGAAACTGAGGCACCAAATCATTTAATTGACTTACTAACTACTAACTTTGTCTGTGTGAATCTTAACAAATTGTGTAATATTTTTAAAGAGATAGGAATATTAGACCACCTTACCTCTGTTCTGAGAAACCTGGTTGCAAGTCAAGAAGCAACAGTTAGAACTGGATATGAAACAACTGACTGGTTCCATATTGGGAAAGGAGTACATCAAGGCTGCAAATTGTCACCCAACTTATTTAAATTATATGCTGAGTACATCATGTGAAATGCTGGGCTAGATGACTCACATGCTGGAATCAAGATTCTGGGAGAAATAATAACAACCTCAGATATGCAGATGATAACACTCTAATTGCAGAAAGCAAAGAGGAACTAAAGAGCCTCTTGATGAGGGTGAAAGAGGAGAGTGAAAAAGCTGGTTTAAAACTCAACATTCAATAAACTAAAATCATGGCATCAGTCCCAATACTTCATGGCAAATAGATGGGGAAAATGTGGAAATGGTAACAGATTTTATATACTTGGGCTACAAAATCACTGTGGATTTTGGCTGCAGCCACAAAAGTAAAAGATGCTTCCTTCTTGGAAAAAAACCTATGATAAACATAGATAGTGCATTAAAAAACCTGGCATATTGCTTTGCTGACAAAGGTCCATCTAGACAAAGCTTTAGTTTTACAGTAATCATGTACATATATGAGAGTTGGACCATAAAGATGGCTGAGTGCTGAAGAATTGGTGCATCTGAATTGTGGTGCTACAGAAGACTCTTGAGAGTCCCTTGGACAGCAAGGAGATCATACCAGTCAATCCTAAAGGAAATAAATCTGAGTATTCCCTGTAAGGCCTGATGCTGAAACTGAAGCTCCAATACTTGGCTACCTGATGCAAAGAGCTGACTCGGTGGAAAAGACCATGATGCTGGAAAGACTGAGGGCAGAAGAAGGGGGTGACAGAGGAGGAAATGGATGGCATCATCACCTCAGTGTACATGAGTTTGAGCAAACTCTGGGAGATAGTGAGGACAGGGAATCCTGGCGTGCTACATTCCACTGAGTCACAAAGTCAGACATGAATTAGTGACTAAACAGCAACTACTGACAGAGCTCACCACTGAGCAGTTATTTCTAAAACATAAAGGAGAAAATTTCCCATTGAATGAATGTTTAAATTTCTTAGAAATAAAGGAAACTGTAAGTTCAAATAAAATATATTTTTCATAAGTTTTGATTTAATGTAATTGTCTTTTGTGGGTATTTTTGATAGTATCTATATACAAGGATATAAATATTAATTGAATAAAACTAGGTATGAAAAAAAAATTAAAGTATTGGACTAAATTTCTAAACCACATTCCTGATTTGAATGTTTGGAAAACCCACCTAAGCAAAACAAAAATTTTCTTTTATCCTTTTAATTAAAATTGTTATTATTTTTATGCATAAATAAAAATATGTCATTCAGTGTTTGCCATTAGTTAGCATTTGTGTTTTTGGAAGTGAGTGTTTGATGTGACCAGTGCATTCCCTTGGCAAAACTCTTAGCATTTGCACTGCTTCATTTTGTACTCCAAAGCCAAACTTGCCTGTTACTCCAAGTATCTCTTAACTTCCTACTTTTCCTACAAAGCAAAAAAGCAAAATGGCTGTCTGAGGAGACCTTATAAATAGCTGTGAAAAGAAGAGACGCCAAAAGCAAAGGAGAAAAGGAAAGATATACCCATTTGAATGCAGAGTTCCAAAGAATAGCAAAGAGAGATAAGAAAGCCTTCCTCACCTATCAATGCAAGGAAATAGAGGGGAAAAAATAGAATGGAAAAGACTAGAGATCTCTGCAAGAAAATTAGAGACACCAAGGGAATATTTCATGCAAAGATGGGCTCGATAAAGGACAAAAATGGTATGGAACTAACAGAAGCAGAAGATATTAAGAAGAGGTGGCAACAACACACAGAAGAACTGTACAAAAAAGATCTTCAAGACCCAGATAACCACGATGGTGTGATCACTCACTTAGAGCCAGACATCCTGGAATGTGAAGTCAAGTGGGCCTTACGAAGCATCACTACAAACAAAGCTAGTGGAGGTAATGGAATTCCAGTGGAGCTATTTCAAATCCTGAAAGATGATGCTGTGAAAGTGCTGCAATCAATATGCCAGCAAATTTGGAAAACTCAGGAGTGGCCACAGGCTGTCTCTTATACACATCTAGATGTGTATAAGAGACAGCTGTTTGGATGTGAGAGTTGGACTATAAAGAAAGCTGAGTGCCAAAGAACTGATGCTTTTGAACTGTGGTGTTGGAGAAGACTCTTGAGAGTCCCTTGGACTGCAAGGAGATCCAACCAGTCCATTCTGAAGGAGACCAGCCCTGGGATTCTTTGGAAGGAATGGTGCTAAAGCTGAAACTC
>SJYX01003745.1:498970-517495 GCA_006410675.1 Oreotragus oreotragus | reverse complement strand
TTATCTGGGTCGTGAAGATCTTTTCTGTACAGTTCTTCTGTGTATTCTTGCCACCTCTTCTTAATATCTTCTGCTTCTGTTAGGTCCATACCATTTCTATCCTTTATTGAGCCCATCTTTGCATGACATGTTCCCTTGGTATCTCCGATTCTCTTGAAGAGATCTCTAGTCTTTCCCATTCTGTTGTTTTCCTCTATCTCTTTGCATTGATTGCTGAAGAAGGCTTTCTTATCTCTTCTTGCTATTCTTTGGAACTCCGCATTCAGATGCTTATATCTTTTCTTTTCTCCTTTGCTTTTTGCCTCTCTTCTTTTCAGTGCTATTTGTAAAACTTCTCCAGACAGCCATTTTGCTTTTTTGCATTTCTTTTCCATGGGGATGGTCTTGATCCCTGTTTCCTGTACTATGTCACGAACCTCATTCCATAGTTCATCAGGAACTCTGTCTATCAGATCTAGGCCCTTAAATTTATTTCTCACTTCCACTGTATAATCAAGGGATTTGATTTAGGTCATACCTGAATGATCTAGCGGTTTTCCCTGCTATCTTCCTAGGTTGCTCTATTGTGTGTGTGTTTCTTTATATAAATGATGGATCCTTTTAAAATTAGAGAAACTAACAAATTATAAAATATGAAGGGCTCTCATTGTAAATAACTGTCTTGTTGGTTCCTATTAAACAAAGTCAAAGTAACCTAAGAACATTTTTGAACTAGAAAACAGTTTCGAAGCTTCCTTGAGGCCTTCTCAATGGGACTTACAGATGCTAATAAGAGCAATTAAGAATACCAACCAAAAACGTGGAGAAAAATAAGAAAGACCTATGTATCATTTCAATGAGGTTAAAACAAAATTTTAAGAAGATTTTACCACAAATAAAAAAAATAAAAAACTCTTTGGGTGATTATTTAGAATGGGATAAATAAGATAGACATTTATGTAATTAAAACAAGATTTGATATTACTGCCCTACCTAAAGTTGGCTTTCCAGGTTGCTCAGACTGTAATCTGCCTACCAATGCAGGAAACCCAGGTTTGACCCTTGCTTCAGAAAGATCCCCTGGAGAAAAGAATGGCAACCCACTCCAGTATTCTTGCTTGGAGAATCCCGTGGGCAGGGGAGCCGAGCAGGCTACAGTCCATGTGGTCACAAAGAGCTGGACAGGACTGAGTGGCTTCAAGGTCTATTACTAGTAAATGGCAGAGTATAAATTCCATTTCAGAGAAGGTTGACTTAAGAGACAATTCTAACCATTGAAGAGTCACATTCAATCATTTTAGGTATTTAATGAAGAGGAAAATCTTTTCTCTTTATTTCTGTTCAAGCTATGCTTTTTTATCCTAAAGTTTGTATCAATGTAAACTGAAGCCTTTTGAAAATAAACCCTGTGTCTTAAGTTTCTATCCAAACACAGATAGTTATTTGGTTTAGTACATGAAAATATAAAGATGGAAAATAGACGGAATGATATGGGGGATGCGAGAGAAAGATTGAGAAGTTTATGTGGTTACATTTCTCCTCCTTTTTTTGTTGTTGAATGACTCAGCAGAAATATGAATGAGAAATGCTTTAGAAGTAGGTTATAAAATAATTACAAAATAACTGGTAGAAATGAAATTTATTCAAACACAGTTAAAATCTTAAATTACATGTCATTTATTTTTTACTGCAATTTTAAAATTCAAAATATGCTGTATGTGCTTTGCCTGGATATCTGTTGGCTCTGAAGTCATCTGATCTCATCCTGTCCTACACTTCTGCTCCAGCCTCCATGGCCTTGCTCTTCCTCTAGCGTGCTTAGAAATGAAATTTATTCAAACACAGTTAAAATCTTAAATTACATGTCATTTATTTTTTACTGCAATTTTAAAATTCAAAATATGCTGTATGTGCTTTGCCTGGATATCTGTTGGCTCTGAAGTCATCTGATCTCATCCTGTCCTACACTTCTGCTCCAGCCTCCATGGCCTTGCTCTTCCTCTAGCGTGCTAGATTTGACCCAGCACAGGGCTTTGGCAATGCTGTTTCCTCTGTCTGTAATGTTCTGTCTTGAGATATAAACGGAGTGAATTTATTTTTCCCCCTCCAAAACTTTTCTCAGTGAGAGACAGCCTCGCTACCTTATTAAAATCTACTGCTACTCTTCACCATCTATCACATCTATAATACAGTCCTGATCTCCTCCCACATTATTTTTCCTCATGGGACTTATTATCTTCCCACATACTATCATTTTTACTTATTTATTATGTTTACTGTTTGCTTTCTTCACAAAAGCATAAACTTCACAAGTGCAGGAACCTTAGTCTGTTTATCAATCAGTGCAAGCACCTAAAGTTACTAAGAATAGGGTAGCTCAGACGGTAAAATGTTTGTCTACAATGTGGGAGACCTGAGTTCGATCCCTGGGTAGGAAAGATTCCCTGGAGAAGGAAATGGCAATCCACTCCAGTACTCTTGCCTAGAAAATTCCATGGACAGAGGAGCTTGGTGCAGGCTACTGTCCATGGGGGTCACAAAGAGTCGGGCACGACTGAGTGACTTCACTTTAGTACTTTAGAAATATGTGTTGAATGGAGTCATCTAATCTATTTGCTTAGAACTGCTGTCAAGTTTCTCTTCAGTGGCTGCAGAATGTTGAGATTGTTTTTGCATTAATTTGGATTCTAATGACCGACCTTCTTTTCTCTTTAAAAAACACTCACACCCATCCCACCCACCCACCACTACCACTACACATGCACTATATTTTGAAGAGGGAGACAGTAGGATACTAGGATATATGACCCAGGTGTTCAACAGAGCACATATCTATGAAACAAGTACCTTTTATATCCATTGAAAAACAAGCATCTTTTATATCCATTGAAAAACAAGCATCTTTTATATCCATTGAAAAATATAGAGCAATCTGCAAGATACAGCCTAGGCTATTATGGGTTGTTTGTTTCTGATAGAGCTATTTGTAAATCACATCCTTTTTAAGAATACACTCCAATTTTGTAGCCTACATGTACAAATATGTGGTTTGATTCTGGTCAATATCAAATTAAAAAAAAACTATAACTGTTACGCTGGTCTACTAGGTGAAAAAAAAATTTTTAATAATATTATGCTGAGTTGAATATTAAGCATTTATTCATGTAGACAAAAGCTAGAAGTATTTTCATTGGAATAGATTAACATGGATTCCATGTCACTTTAGTGCAGTATTCCAATTATTTTTATTACTTTTGTAAACTGTTAACTCTGATAAATATAAATCATTGTACAACTGTCTCTCTTTTCACTTTAGCAAAATTTTGTGGTGACCCTGGTATACCTGCCCAAGGAAAAAGAGAAGGCAAAAGCTTTATATACCAGTCAGAGGTTTCATTCAGCTGCAATTCTCCTTTCATATTAGTGGGATCTAGCACCAGAATATGTCAAGCAGATGGCACTTGGAGTGGTTCATCACCTCACTGCATAGGTAATATTAATGAAAGATAGACAGTGCTCCATATTTTTGGAATTAATAGGTAGTAATGACATTTGATGATTTACTTTATCCTCTAAATTATAGTTGGCTAAATGTGAAAACGGAAAAGGCAGTGGCACCCTACTCCAGTACTCTTGCCTGGAAAATCCCATGGATGGAGGAGCCTGGTGGGCTGCAGTCCATGGGGTCACTAAGAGTCGGACATGACTTCACTTTCACTTTTCACTTTCATGCATTAGAGAAGGAAATGGCAACCCACTCCAGTGTTCTTGCCTGGAGAATCCGAGGGACGTGGAAGACTGGTGTGCTGCTGTCTATGGGGTCACACAAAATTGGACATGACTGAAGCAACTTAGCAGCAGCAGCAAATATGAAAAACAAAAATGTAAAATATAGAAGCCATTGTAAGGCATTGAAAATTAATATTATTAAACATTTATTACTTTAGTACTTTTGAAATAGTTTTCCTGTTTACCAGTAAAAAAAGAAAAAAAAGAAAGCTTCCATATTAATATCATGAAGTACTATTTGTATCAGTTCAGTTAAGTTGCTCAGTCGAGTCCGACTCTTTGCAGTTAATAAGCATACTCAAATGAAATTAAACTTGCTTCAAAAATATTACAAAGGTATATTGATTTCAAATGGTTCTAAGCACATTGCCCTAATCCTAATTTTTTGTGTGTTTTTATTGTCTAATTTTTTCATTCAAATATAGTTGATGTACAAAATTATATGTTACAGGTGTTTAGTATAGTGATTCACGATTTTTAAAGGTTATACTCATGTGCAGTTATAAAATATTAGCTCTATTTCCCAAGTTGTACAATGTATCCTCTTACTTTATTTTATGCATAATGGTTTGCACCTCTTAATTCCTTACACCTCTTTTGCCCCTCCCTCCTTCCCTCTTTCCACTGGTAACCACTAGATTGTCTTCTACATCTGTGAGTTTGCTTCTTTTTTGTTATATTTACTATTTCTGTTTTTTTAGAATCCACATATAAGCAGTATCATACAGTATTTCTTTCTCTGATTTATTTCACTCAGCATAATACCCTCCAACTCCATCCATATTGCTACAAATGGCAAATTTTCATTCATATATGTGTATATCACATCTTATTATCCATTCATCTGTTGGTCGCTTCCATATCTCAGCAATTGTAAATAATGTTGCTATGAACATCTTTTCAAATTACTGCTTTAGTTTGTGGGGTGTATATACCCAGGAATGAAACTGCTGAGTCACAGGGTAGTTTTATTTTTAGTGTTTTGAGAAACATTCAAACTCTTTTCAACAGCAGCTGTACCAGTTTATATTCACACCAATAGTGTATTGAGGATTCATTTTTCTCCTAAAATTAAATTTCACATTGAGTAAACTTATGAAAAATTCTGTCATACAAGCTAGCCAATGCAGAGGCTATCAGCATTACCATTTTTATGTTTGATTCTCTTACAGTTATCAGTGAAAATGCAAATACCTAAGCCTTGTTTCTGGAAAATAAATTATTTCTTAAAGGGACTATTACCTTCAGTTCAGTTCAGTCATGTCCGACTCTTGGCAACCCCATGAATCGCAGCACGCCAGGCCTCCCTGTCCATCACCAATTCTCAGAGTTCACTCAGACTCACCACCATCGAGTCAGTGATGCCATCCAGCCACCTCATCCTCTGTCGTCCCCTTCTCCTCCTACCCCCAAGCCCTCCCAGCATCAGAGTCTTTTCCAATGAGTCAACTCTTCGCATGAGGTGGCCAAAGTACTGGAGTTTCAGCTTTAGCATCATTCCTTCCAAAGAAATCCCAGGGCTGATCTCCTTCAGAATGGACTAGTTGGATCTCCTTGCAGTCCAAGGGACTCTCAAGAGTCTTCTCCAACACCACAGTTCAAAAGCATCAATTTTTTGGCGCTCAGCTTTCTTCACAGTCCAACTCTCACATCCATACATGACCACTGGAAAAACCATAGCCTTGACTAGACAGACCTTTGTTGGCAAAGTAATGTCTCTGCTTTTCAATATGGTATCTAGGTTATATATTAGAAGGGTTGAAGGCTCATGGATTGCATAATTTGTGTCAATTGCAGTATACCTGAATTTAAGTTTCTGTTCATGGAGATATTTATTAGATTTTTTTGTTTATTATTACCAGGACCCTTTCATGAAACCCTAGATCTCTTAAAATTATTTTATATAGGATAAATATACATTTGAATAAACCTATATGTTTTAAATGAATATTACAATTTTTTTTAAGAAAAAGAATATTTTCTTTATTTTAGAACCCACCCGTACGTCATGTGACAACCCCGGCGTGCCACGTCATGGATCTCAGAACAATACATTTGGATTTCAAGTAGGTACTTTGTTATTATTTTTTTCATGTTTTATTGAGATATATAACTGATATATATTACTATATAAATTTAAAGTGTACAGTGCAATGGTGTAACATATATATTGGGAATGATTCCTGCAGTTGCATTAGTTGGCATCCATTTCTCATACAGATACAATTGAAAAAGCAAAAAATAAAAAAATTCCTTGTGATGATTATTAGGACCTATTCTTTTAAGAACTTTCCTGTATATAATACAACAGTGTTATGTATACTCATCATTATTGTATATTACATATCTAGTACTCATTGCTCTTATAACTAAGAGTTTGTACCTTTTGATTACCTTCCTTCAATTCTCTGCCATCCCCCCCACCCCCACTGTTCTGGTAACCACAGATCTGATCTATTTTTAGGCGAGTTTGGATTTATATTGTTGTTGTCATTGTTTATTTTTTTAGATTCCACATGTAAGTGAGATCATATTGTATTTGCCTTTTGCTTGCCTAAGTTATTCATCAAGTGTGTACTTTAAATAAATGTTTTTATTTAATATAAAACTAGATCAAAAGGCTTATTTGTTCAGTACACAGATCCTGTTAATGCAAGTAGAAAAAGACTCATGCTCATATCTGCATTCATAAACACATTTTAAAAAAGGCAACAGCCAAAAAAAGAGTGAAAATAATAGGAAATTAAAAGAAATATATGCCTCAAGATATAGCCTGACTGACCATGAGTATAAAGTAAGAGAAAAATTGGAGAGACCTGTGAGCATAGAAAAATCTATAAGCACTAACTTGTAGGTAAGAGAAATATTAAGTGAGGAAGTAAATGAGTAAAATCTACAGGAAATATGAAGGCAGTGAGGAAAAGTATAGATGAAAGAGGTTTAAAGAGAAACTTCTGAGTCAGAGTTACCAAATACATAAAAATGTGGTTATTTAGTAAGGCAATAAGACTAAAAGATTTTTTCTTATTTTATATATATATATGTGATACTAAAATAATTTTAAACATATCATTGATGTGGAATATTTCTGAAAAAATAATTTAACCATAACCTATTATTCCACAACACATAGCTGGATTGTTAGAATACTTTAACATGTCCAGTCGTATGTGGCTGACATTCTTTTCTCTCTTATTCCAGTTTTAGATTTTATGTAGAGATTCAGGAAGATTTTCATTATAGGGGCCATAGGAGAGCCAAAGTGCATACTGATTTCAAAAGAAAATAGCCAATTTACACGTTACCCAATTGCCTTGTGTCACAGGGTTTTCTAAATTGTGCTATTTTCTGTGAAATACAGTGTGAACCTGAGGAACATCTATTTCTAAAGGAAGTGCTCATCAAAGGTGCCATATTTCTGTTGCTAAAAATAGTTATCATTTATCTACAGTTCAGGCATAGTATGAACATTGATTGATAGCTTTTCCAATTCTTCCTGTTTGCCTCAGGCCTGTGTAGGTAGTACAAAAGTGTAAAGAAGTGTCTTGGTCTCTATTATGTTGATGTTTTCAGAAAACTTTAGATTCATGTCTCCATAAAATGTTTTATCAACTGATCAAGATCTTGAAAAATAAGCAACTAGCTAAACAGCATTAACCCTCATCATATAAGCCAATAAACTGAAACAAAACAAAGCAAGTCAATGGCAGTATTTTTATAGAATACAGAATTTTGGTGTGTCTATACGGAAATGGCAACCCACTCCAGTATACTTGCCTGGAGAATCCCATGGACTGAGGAGCCTGGTGGGTTGCAGTCCACGGGGTCACAAAGAGTCGGACACGACTGAGTGACTTTACTTACTTACTTACTTACTTATACACTTAATCAGATGATTTTTCTAAAGAATCTGTGTCCTTTTTTAGTAAATACCCTTTGAAATACAGGAAATGAATAGAATTGAGTTTAGAATAGTCACCCATTAAAATGAATAGAATAATTCACTCTGCATTTTAAGAATTCTGTTATAATCAGTGAAATATATTATCACAAAGTTAAACTATTATTTAGATATTAAACATATATTAGATCATTATATTCTATCTGCTACTGCTGCTAAGTCACTTCAGTCATGTCCGACTCTGTGTGACCCCATAGACGGCAGCCCATCAGGCTCCCCCGTCCCTGGGATTCTCCAGGCAAGAAGACTGGAGTGGGTTGCCATTTCCTTCTCCAATAAGTCACTCAGTCGTGTCCAACTCTTTGCGAGCCTGTGGACCGCAGCCTACCCAGGCTCCTCGTCCATGGGATTTTCCAGGCAAGAGTACTGGATATTCTATCTAGATAAATATGAATAGCCTAGATTTAAGATATGTTAAAACATAATATGTATATTTATATTAATCTCTATGAAAATTAGAAATGAAGTACTAAGTATGTTAAATTATAGATGTCAACTTTCTTACATGTTTATGGCAGATATATGTGTTTGCCTGTATGTATACTTATTATATACATTTATATGTAAATTCTGTTTACTAAACCTATGTAGAGCTAACAAAATAAAAAATGTTATGTAATTCTAACTAATATCAATTTATTGGTGGATTCCAAATAAATATGGTCTTATATAACTAGAAAAGGCATAGATAGCAGTTGAGGAAAACCCTTGCTTATAAGAGGAATTCTTTGAAGTAGCTTAAAACTAAAGACATTACAAGCCATGTGTGCGTTTGTCCCAGGCCACAGGAAAAGAGATCTGGGTAAGACTCATCAAGCCTAAAATCTAGGAAATGGACAACAGTACTAAGTCTCTTCTGTTACTCTGCATTTATATACTTCATTTTCTTTCGCTGTAGATTGGCCATATGGCAAAAGGTATATCATTTCTGTTTACATCTCAGTCACATACAGCAAGATTGTCTCGATCTCAGTTTCAGATATCCAGAGACAGAATCAAAATGTTCCAACTGTTGTATCTATCTCTAGTCTGATCTAGTGACCAGTAGTGAGTTAAATAAAATCATAGCTGTGATTAGCCCACTTCTGGAAGGGACAGGAGAAAAGGGAAAGTTATGAATTGCAGAAGCACTCTGCATTTCTTAATTTTATTTTTAATATGTTTATTTGTTCATTCTCCTTTTCTATAAAGATTTATGTAGTAGATTTTTGGATGTTGATATAATTATTAAAATATAAGAATATATCTCCTATTGTTAGGGATGACAAACACTCTAGCATTAGGAAAAAAAGTATTCAAAGTAATTTCTCTTTTTATCTAAAATATTGTCACTTGGAACAAGTTTAACTAGTAAGGAAAGTTGCTGTCAAAATGATTAATGCAATGTCCAGATTAATTATGGAGAAAATACCAAACACAAATATTTCGCTAACTACTTATTACTCTAAATTGAGCTCTGGTGTTTAGAAGACATATACTGATTTAGGACTTGTTATCTAAAGGTATTATAAATATAAAATATTTTTAATTTGACTTTTAGGTATTTAATTCTAAGTTATTTAACACTTGGATATTTAACCCTACCAAAATATCCTTGATGAAAAGCTCAGTCTTGACTACAGAGACTAAAAAGCATCCATGATTGAGGAGTAGGGAGACAGAAATAATCAACTAAAGACAACATGATCAATTATTTGTGATCATCCAGGATTAGTTATAAAGTAATGCTGCTGCTGCTAAGTCACTTCAGTCGTGTCCAACTCTGTGTGACCCCATAAACGGCAGCCCACCAAGCTCCGCCGTCACTGGTATTCTCTGGGCAAGAACACTGGAAGTGGATAAATAGATAAAGGCAAGCCATATTGAAGAACTTTGAATTTTTGGTGGTTTTTTGGTTTGGGTTTTTTCTGGGCCATTCCTTGCAGCATGTGGAAGAGTTCCCTGATCAGGGATGGAACCCGAACTCTTGGCAGTGAGAGTGAGGAGTCCTAACCACTGGACCACCAGGGAGTTCCTTGCATCTCTATAAAGAAATATAGGTTCTGTTGAATTGCCTCTGAAACTTGCCTTTCTTACATTTTGTTACTTTATGTGATGACCCCTATAAAATATGTGGAAGTGTGATTTTTGGATTAAATGACTTTTCCAAAATAAAAAAACAAAATAACTGTAGCAACTATATATGAATTCCAGTTTGTAATTGAAATAAGTACATAAGTACATTGACTGTTACATAGTGTTTTGTTACATTAAATGGTGAATATCATAACATGAACTTTAAAACAAAAAAATAAAAGTAAATGTTTAAAATTAAAATATTCTGATTATTTTTAATAAAAATTCTTAAAACACCTTAATTCAATTTTTCTCAGGGCCCAAAATTGATGCTCAGTCAGTGAAAATCCCTTGCATCTTAAGCATCTTAAGCCTATGTGTTATCCTTTTGTTTTTATTACTTTGCCTTTCTACTTCAATTTTGTTAATTTTAAAATTTATCAAAATTTTATTAGAAGCTGCCTCAATTTTCATGGGGCAAAATGTTTAATAGAACTATAAAAATACAAAAAAACACCAATATACAGCATTTGAAAGAGGGAATAAAGAGTTAAAGAAGATAAGTCATACTTACTAATTAGATATATCATAATTTTTAATGCATGTGCAGACAACATACTAATTTGAGACAATTTTTTTAATTTGAGACAATTTAAAGAAAATTTTATTTAAACATTAACTGCGATTAAAATGATATGGGTTTTTTAAATTCTTGATATAAAAATAATTTTTAAAATTAATTTTCACATTATATATAATTCCTTATATACATAACACTTCTGTTAGTAAATATTGGTAGGAATATTTTGCATAAATTATTTTACAAGAATTTTCAGAATTATATAATGGAAAATCTTATGATGCTACTATTTTTCTACAAATATTCAAATTATTTATGTTAGAAATTACAATCAGAAAGGAATTTACATGGCAAGTTGGAAAAGGATGCAGAGATATGTAAAATATACAATTAGGTGGATTGATCACTGGCAAAATTATTAATTCAGTAATATTTATAAAACATTTTACAATATGTTTAGAGCATTTTGAAATATTTAGTGTTTTTGTTTTTGTTTTTTTTTTGTTGTTGTTGTTGTTGGCTGCCCTGTGGCTTGCCAGATCCTAATTCCCCACCAAGGGATCAAACCCATGTCATCTACACTGAGAGTATGGAATAATAACCAGTGGACCTCCAGGGAAGTCTCTAGAGAATATTTTGATGATTGATTTGAGTGTAACAAATTCTGAATAAAAATCAGTTTCTAAATTTGTATAACTCTAGATCTATAAATATTTGGTATAGATATTTATGGGGCTTCCCTGGTGACTCATTCGGTAAAGAATCCACCTGCAATACAGGAGACCATGGTTTGATCCCTGGGTCGAGAAAATCACCTGGAGGAAGAAATGGCTACCCACTCCAATATTTTTGCCTGGGAAATCCCTTGACAGAGGAGCCTGGTGGGCTACGGTCTGTGGGTTCCAAGAGTCAGACAGGACTTAGCAACTAAACCACCACCACCAGATATTTGTGAATTTGACAAAAATTTTACTATTTAAATGTGTTCAATGATGTATGGAAAAACTTTAGATTTTAGTTCTATGGTATCTGGTTAATATATAAATCAGTATTTATTATGACTTCAGAAAAGATTACAGATGTGAGGAAAGTCTTACAAGTTAAAAAATATATATATAATCCATCATGTTTCTCATTCCTTACTAATATAAAGGTTGCTGAAATAACCCAAATGTACTTTTCAAAGAACAAATAATGATTTAACTTTATTAAATTATGGAAAAGATATCACTGCATTTTAAGAAACCAATAGACATGTTAAACCTTTTTAAGTGGTCAAATAATTTTATCAGTTCAGTTCAGTTCAGTCACTCAGTCATGATACTAAGTCATTAGTCTTCATCCCTTTAGTTGGTCCAACATTTTCAAGACACTTTCCTAAGCTCTTGATATATGATGGTGAATAGCATAGAACCTTTGGCTGAGAGAAGCTGTTTTGGTGTGTGGGTCAAATGGAAGATTATTTTATAGGCTAGGTTGATAACACTGATAAAAATGAAAGGAGCTATGGTAGCACATAAGAGACAGTTTTCCTGATCTGTTTACTGCAAGGAGAGCTTTCTAGAATCTTTATCTGAGCTAAATCTTTTAGGGTAAGATCTAAGAAAAAATTAGTTGGGAAATACATTCCATGTGGGAGGGACAGTGCCAAAATATGCATGCATTATGGGAACTGCAAAAGTTCAACATTATATGAGCACAATCTGAGTAAAAGTAAGTGGTCAATGGTGATGCTAGAGAGATGACTAGTGATCAGATTATGGAGGCTTTTATCAGCCAAATTAGCATGGTGTAGCTTTATCTTATGAGGGATAAGCCAGTAAAGATTTTTAAAAGGATAATGTTAAAGTCGAACTTTCATGTTGAACAATCACTCTAACTTCCAAGTGAAAAATAAATTTAATATGGTCAAGATTAGAGAAGTGGAGACAGGAGATGATTATTATAATTGGCTATAATAATAATTTTCAAAGTTTGGTCCTTGATCTGCAGCAACAATATTACCTAGGAACTTGGAAATGTGGATTTGGGAATCTCCCCCAGATTTACTTAGTCAGAATTCCTGAGGGAGGCTCAACTATCTTTATTTGGAAAAGTCCTTCTGGTGATTAAGATATCTGCTAAAGTTGGAGAATCATTAAGAAACAATGTCGAGGACTGAAATAATTTGTATATGTGGAGAAAAGGGAAGGGGCTGGTTTCAGAAAGATTTAGGAAGTAAAATGGTAGATTAAGAGGGGAGATTTATGGGTGAAGGGTGGCCATTAACTGAGATTCAGCTAAAGTATTATTGCTGGGTTGATTGAGGTGATGGGTTTTGGAGAGCTGGTCTTACAAAAGAAAAATTTTGCCAAGTCTATATGATCAGGTGTATAAATCACACAAGGAAGTAAAAAATCTGTAGCACCATATTGCACAACTTCAGGGAATATGTCAATGGCATGCTCTGGAGCATAATATGAAGGATTTGGTGTCTCAGTGGTAAAGAATTGACATGCCAATGAAGGTTTAATCCCTGGGTCAGGAAGATCCCCTGGAGAAGGAAATGGTAACTTACTCCAGTATTCTGGGGAATTCTATGGACATAGGAGTCTGGTGGGCTACGGTCCATAGGGTCAGTCACAAAGAGTCAGACACGACTGAGCAGCTTAGCACATATTGAATACAGCATGAAAAGTGCTCCCTGGAGTAGAGCAGTGTAGTAGCACTGGACAAAATCAGGCTTTAAGAGGGTAAGAAATTTCCTGGATGCAGAGATGGGGCTGTAATGGAAGATATTATATGAGAAAACTGGGAGGATAAAGGTTGTTATGAGAATGACTACTGGAACTGAATGTTTTGGTTGTAGCATAATTCTTGCTGATAACAAGAATATGAAGATGGTGGAATATAGCTGGTCTCAATGTGAAAAGCCTTAAGGCAACAATTGAACATTTTCAGACTCCATATAGTGGGGAAGGCTGAAGTGGCAGACTCTTAATAATCCTTATCTTCTCCTCTGTCTCTAACCCCTTAATAAACCCTGGTAATTTTCTCCCTGTAATATATTTTAAATAAACAACCTCCTTTCTATGTCTGTTGCCACAAGTTGGTTAAACTTTATCCACTCAAATCTAAAATGGCAACACAAGCTTCATAATTAGAATTACTGTTCATCATTCTTCTGTATTGTGGTTTCCCCGTACAGTGGCTAGTTTAGTTTTTCAAAAATATTTTCTACAAAAATTTTAGTTGCTCTGAAAGCTTTAGCAATTTAATTTTTTATTTGAGAGATTCAAACACTATAGCCTGCTATTTGAGATTCTTCAGAAACTGATTATATCTCTGTTCTAATAATTACTGCTGGAATTTATTTAAAGTTTATGTCCCATGCCCATATGGAGTGAATATATTCTATTTTATTTACTCCTATATCTCAAGACAGCTAATATCATCTTTACTTTTATATAGGGAATTAAGTTTCAAAGAGGAGATATAACTTATTCAAGTAAGATCAAAGTTAAAGCCAGGTATACATGCCTCTGGGGTCTTTTTTCTTTTTCACCTGTATCTCTTTGTTTACCACTTTTCTCCCAAATCCCCAGTTCACTGTGTAAATTATCTGTGTTAACTAACCAAAAGTCCTCTTTTTTCCTCGACTATTAATATCATGGTATATGTTTTAACCACTATATATTGTCTCATAATATTTTTATCTTTTCTACTATGATATCAGTTGTTTTCAAACTTCAGTGTTCATTAAAATCTCTTGGAGGACTTGTTAAATTACATATAACTGGTTGCTAAGGTTCCAGAGTTGCTATTTCTGACAAGTTCCTAGGTGATGCTGAGGTCACTGGTCTGGGACCCCACCTTGAGAAACTTTGTTCTATATATTTATACAAAGTGAATATCTCTTAAAAGATTCCCCTGGAGGAGGGAAAAGCAACCCACTCCAGTACTCTTACCTGGAGAATCCCATGGACAGAGAAGCCTAACGAGTCCATGGAGTCGCAAAGAGTCAGACACGACTGAACGACTAACACTAAAAGCTTAGTGCAAACAGCGTCTTCCATTGTGTTTTTCTGTTACCAATACAATCTTCGGTAAACACCTTCGTGTCTAATCTCATATTGCACTTACTGTCTTCCGTATTCATTTGCCTCTTATGTTGTTAGTTATCTTTATTTCTGCATGTCTTTGTCCATCTTCATGTATATATCTTTATTAACTCTTTGTCTATCTTATGTTTATATATAGCTTATCGACCTTTTGGTGTCTTACAAATTTTCTTCAAATTATAATGGTAAAAAGTTTGACTTCTATGTATACATTGTATTCAAGCATTTGATGCTGAATATACAAAAAAATCTAAATTACTTTTTTCCTTTGGTCTTTTTTCCCCCATTTTTACTTTAAATCAGATTTCAGTTTTCTTCCAACCTCTACCATTCAGAATTTCTTTTGAAAGCATTTTATCATCCATATCTTTTTTGCTTTTTTCTGTCTGTTGCTGCATTTGAAGTTACATTGGAACATTTGTTTCTTGTCTGTAATTTGCTTTAGGTGGGAAGTGTTGTGCAGTTCCACTGCAAAAAAGGACATCTTCTTCAAGGGTCTACAACACGGACTTGCCTTCCTGACCTCACTTGGAGTGGAATTCAGCCTGAGTGTATACGTAAGCATAAGAAATTATACTTATAAAGGATAAGACTTTATATGCATTATTTTCCAAGTGTGATAATAAATTTATGTCCATGTAAATGGTGAGTCACATTATTTCTAGGTTATTATAAAACATAATTCACATATATAGTATTATTACTATAGCATAACCCCATGCCCGGTGAGGAGCATTATTTTTCAAGAAGTCAAAAGGCACAGGGAACAGTTCTTTTTGAAAAGCTCTTGTAACTGTGTTCAGTTTAGTCACATGGTGATTTTAGATAATGATGATTTTTTGGTTCATAGAAATGTACCTATGAATCTGAAGTACTGTGAGATATAGGAGGCTCCAACACAGCAGTGACTCAGTCTTTTTTCACTTTTTTGTTAAACTCTCTGAGAACAAGTAAAGCTAGAAACATCCATGAAAAGAAATATGCATGTATATTTTAACCAAATCATTGAATATTGCTTAGAATTTCCTTAAGCTTCTAAATGTGCACTGGCCATAAGTTGGAAGAACTGTAAAACATCTTTTTTGAATTATAGTTAGAAATAAATTTTAGCTGGTGAGTTATCCTTTCCCTCCCTCTCTTACTTCCTCATTTTAATCTCTTCCTCCATCTTTTTTGGGTGGGGAGAAAAATAGAGAGTAAGCAGGAATAAAAATACTCATCAGAAAGACATCTAGCTTTTAGAATTTCCTGAAGTCCAAATAAGTCCTGAGAATTTACTCTGTCCCTGTCAGAATCACCCAAATAATAATGGGGGCTCATGTGGATCCACAGTTTACTGAAAAGCAGTAGAACACTCCACTGAGAAGTCATGTCACATGCCTAGCTGGCTTATACTTAAATGCAGCAAAATTCCCTCAAAGAGAATTCCTTAGAGTGTTTACGTACTTTAGAACAGCTGTGTGGGATGTGACTACCTTTCATAGTAAACCAAGATTCTTTGGACACCTGCACTTGGCATATAATGATTTAAATAAAATTAAGTAGCTTCTGTTACTGCAAAGCATATCAGAATCTCTAATATGTGCATAATTGGGGTTAAGAATATGGCAGAAACAGACTATTTGTGTTTATTTTGCCAATGAGAATGAACTTTTATTAACTAAGTTATATTAAATATAAGCCATATAACATTATTTTTACATGTGCTAAAGTATTAGATATTATTTACAGTTTAGTTGTTTCTCTACTAAGAAAAAAATGCAAAAATTATTTTCCAAACAAATTTGTCCACAGAACATTCTTTCTCAGACAGGATCTGTATTCATGAATATATGATTAGATATGTCTGGTTTAACAGGAGAATTCTTCATAGCATCTCTTACTGACTAAGAACGGAGTGGTTATCCTAAGACACAAAACAAGTAAACTGAGGGGCAGGGTCAAGTAGTGTCATAAGTGAAAGAGTGGAGTTAAGACAGAGATTTAGTAATGGGTAAAACCATGGAGGAAAGGAGACAAAAAAATCAAATGAATGAAAAGTTACTGCTAGAATATGGACCTAAAATATGGCCAGAAAATGCCACATGCAAAAAATTATTAAGGTGTACTTTCTACATTAGGAATATTAATAGCAAAGCAACATATTGAATTGTGATTGAATTTAACTTTAGAAAACATGCCTTTTAATTTAAATAAATATAATAAATGAAAAATTACAAATTAATATTTCCTAACCTGGTACAGAAAATCTGAGTTTGACAAACTTTAAGAGTTATCTTACTGCAGGAGTTAATAGATTCTTTAAAATGCTAATATATACTGACTCTCCAGAATACATCCTTTATTTTTTCTCTGTTTTTTAACATCCACCAGTGTTCCAGATATGATTGTTTAGAAAATGCTAGTCTGTGAAAACATTTACATTTACATTGATAAGCTTTCCTTGATGCATTAGAATATCTAAAGGTATACTTATATAAAGGCATTGTTGTTGTTTAGTCACTAAGTCATGTCTGACTTTTTTGCAACCCCATAAAAGAGCCAGGCTCCTCTGTCCATGGGATTTCCCAGGCAAGAATACTGGAATGGGTGGCCATCCAGGGACTGAACCTGCATCTCCTGCATTCTTTACTTTTGAGTTACCAAGGAAGCCCGTATAAAGGCGTTAACATACCTATTCCCTGGTAGCTCAGAGGTTAAAGCGTCTGCCTGCAATGTGGGAGACCCAGCTGTGATCCTTGGGTTGGGAAGATCCCCTGGAGAAGGAAACAGCAACCCACTCCAGTATTCTTGCCTGGAGAATCCATGGACGGAGGAGCCTGGTGGGCTACAGTCCACGGGATCACAAAGAGTAGGACATGACTGAGTGACTTCATTTTCACTTATACCTATAAAAATATATAATGATTCCAATCTCAAATTTTTTTAACATGTCTATAAAAGTGAACATTTTTTTTCCCCTTCTTTAACATAGCCCACAGCTGTAAACAGCCAGAAACTCCTGCTCATGCAAATGTAGTAGGAATGGACCTGCCATCCCATGGGTATACATTAGTTTATACCTGCCAGCCTGGCTTCTTCTTAGCTGGTGGAACCGAACATAGAGTGTGTAGATCTGATAACACCTGGACTGGAAAAGTTCCTGTTTGTGAAGGTAAGTTTTCTCTATAAAAGCTTGCAACAGAAGATTTTGTACTGTCTTGGATTTCCTCAGATATAAGAGACAAAAAAATATTAATTAACTTAGGAACAAAAGTAGAAGTGATGTAGTCATTTCATGCTGTTTTTTTCTTCTTACCTTTATTACTTTTCCTAGTTCTCTGCTCACAGTAGGTGTATTAGTTTTCTAGGGCCACCATAAAAATGTACTACAACCTGGATGGCTTGAAAGAATAGAAATTTATTCTCTCACAGTTCTGAAGCCAGAAACCTAAACTCAAGGTGTCAGCAAGGCCCTGTATCCTCGGAGGGCTCTAGGGAAAAATCATTCCTTACCTCTTCCTAGCTTCCTCTGGCTTCTGGCTATCCCTGGCTTTCCATGGCTCCTAAAGGCCTCCTAAATTCTGCTTCTATTTTCACATGGCATTTTTTTCCTATGTATCTCTGCACGTCCTCCTCACTTAGAAGAGCAGCAGTCATTGGATTTGAGGATTATCTCAGTAATGTAATGTCACCTCAGGATTCCTACCTTTTTACATCTTCAAAAACTCTGTTTCCAAATTAAGTCATGTTCTGAGGTTCCTGGTGAACATTAATTTGGAACATATAATATTAACCCACTTCAGTAGTGAAAATTGCTCCCAGCATTCCTGAGTTTATATCCTTCTGGTAGAGCAAATCTGGTAGAAAGCCTTTTCCAAAACTTGGTTAGGAAAGCAGTATCCAGAAGTCTCCTTGTCACAGTTTTTATTTATTTTTTTTTTAATTTTTAATTTTTTTTTTTTTACTTTACAGTACTGTATTGGTTTTGGCATACATTGACATGAATCCATCATGGGTGTACATGAACTCCCCAACATGAACCCCCCCCCCGCCCACATCCCACTCCACATCATCCCTCC
>SJYX01003745.1:481552-497451 GCA_006410675.1 Oreotragus oreotragus | reverse complement strand
AAAAAAAAAAAAAAAAACCAACCCAGAAACTATGTCAATGTATTTACAATTTTAATTTTGATTACTGGAGCAGTGCCTAATATTTGAAAAGTGTTTAATCAGTATTTGTTGAATAAATAAATATTTTATCTCCTCAAATTTTTGGGACACATTCTCCATTTCCTTTTTAAGCTTAATATTTCTATCTTTTCTAAAGCTCAGTTGTTTGTTTTCTTTTCCTTTCATTCAGTGTTCTCTCCCTAGGTGATCTAATTCATTCAAGCCAATGACTTAGTCTCCTCTATGAAGGTCATTTACAAATTAATATTTCTAGCTCATATATTTGCTTTTAGTCCCAGACTTATATTTTCAGTTCCTTACCTGATATTGCTTCTCGAATTTCTCAAAGATATTTAAATAATACATGCAAATATAAACTCATCAATTTCCCTTCACCATTGTTGTCTTTGGATGTTCCCTAACTTAGTGGTACCATCATCACATAATAAATAGAAATCTAGTAATCACCATTGACATCTTCCTGTCCCTTTAAGTCCACCAGAATTTTAGTAGCTTTAAACAAAAAAATCTATCCACTTCTCAGTTTATCATCACTACCACAGCAGTTTAACTCAGCATTATCTCAGCTCTACTGAGACTACTGAAATGGCCTTTTAATTTCTCTGTCCAAATCAATACCTACTTGTTTCCAAATTGTTCTCTATCTTGCAGCCAAGAGGATGTTCACCCAAATAACTTCTCTTTAAAGACTTTAAAGACAGTACATTGTTCTTAGGTAAAAGATGTACATCTTTACAGGTCCACAAGCACTGCATATCACAGCTGCTTCAACTCTGCAGACATATTCAGCACCTCACATGATTCTGAATTCCTTTTGGTTTGGCTTTAAACTTTAAGTCTTTACCTTTGAGTCTAGTCAGTTTCTTATGACACCATAAGATACCGTAACAGTTTTTTTTTACTCAGTTTTTCTTCCTTTTTCTTTTTTGGCCATGCCACAGAGCTCGTGGGATCCTAGCTGCCTGACCAGGGATTGAACCAGGGCTTGGCCTATAAAGAAAGGAGCTGAGTACTAACCACAGGATCACTAGTGAATTCCCTATAATTTTTAACTCCTAAACATGAAACCTATCCAAATTATTTGCCTTTAAGCAATAGGAACATACCCTTAGCCCTCAGCTTCAATGTTGGAATCAATTATTTCCATGTTGATTTATGCTTTTAAAATAAGAAATAGGATGCAAAAATGCTAAGGTAGCACTAATATTCTCTTTGCCACACTGGATTCTAATGAAGATAATTATTAAAATTGTTAGCTGTACAACAGTAATGTTGAGTGGGGACTGAGATGCTATAGTGAAGAGAACATTTTGGAGAAAATTATGATATGTCAGAGAATAAAATTGACAAGGCATCACATTGTGTATGTGTGTGTCTGTATATGTGTGTTATTAATTATATTAAATTTTGTAAATGTTTTTGTTTCTTTTCATAGCTGGTTCCAAAATATTGGTGAAAGATCCTAGACCTGCACTTGGAACACCCAGCCCAAAGCTAAGTGGTTAGTCCTTTCAAATGCTTTTCTAGTAGTCATGGTTTCTAAAGGTGATCGTTAACAAAGTGACAACCATTTATTTAGAAAACTATATTTCAACATGGAAATATGATGCATTTTACAGTTTGGAATTTGAAATTTTAAAGTGTATATTATAAGATGCTGAACTTCAAGCAGTGTAATACTGTGACATGTTAATATCTAAAAATATTTTGTATAGTTCTCTCTGTGAAATTTCCCTTCAAGAATATCTGCAAATAGCTATAAAATAATGGCAATGTTTTATTTAAAATACTAAAATCAAAATGAGGCTTATATATAATTTTTAAATGTAATTTTTTTTAAAGAAGGAAGCAAATACACTTGGAGTTGAGAGTAAATGTTTACCAACTTCTAGAACGTGTTCAGTTTATTTTCAATAATTTGATTTAAAACTAAAATTATTTAATCATTAAATATAGGAAACTTGAAGTCCTACAACCATAATGTAATTCCCACTTTATACACTGCCTACCCTAAAACTCTGGAAAAGATACTTTCTAAATCCAGGCATCCATTTCTTTACCTATACAAAAAAATAATAGTAATGATTAGATTAATATAAACGAACTTCATGGAAATGAAGTACAAAGTGCTTAGCTCATGGTAGGGCCTCAGTATATGAGACCTGCTTTTTTATATTTTTACTAAATATAATATTAGTAAATATTATATTTACATGGTAGAAATTAAAAGATACACATAGAATTAAAGCCTCAGCATCTAATCTTTACCTTGGAAATAGATTTGGTCCAGTTGTAATTAGCCAGGTACAATGTCAGAATGTAATATTTGTTGGTTTCAGAAGTTCTCAGTATACATACAGTGAAAATGGACTGTCTACCAAAAAAAAAAAAAAAAAATCAGTCTGAAAAACTGATTCTTTTCAACAGTCAGTGAAAACAGACTGAATTTCTCTAAAGTAACCAATGAATATGTCATCATAAGAGAGAAAGCATTGCATGGAATCAGAAAACCACAATGGTCAATCAATGCCCAGAACTCTCCAAGTAGATGACACACCTTCTGTGAACCAGAAGAGTGCTCCGAATAATAGCTCCAGCACATAGAGTATAACCCTAGACTGTCTTCAGCAAAATATGGCCAGTGTCCACCAATCAGTCTGATGATTTTTTAAAGAATATGGAAGAACTAAACAAAAAACTAATATGTGTGATATAATATTTTTTAAAATTGTTAGTTGTTCAGTCATGTATAACTCTCTGCAACCCCATGGAGTGGTATAATATATATACATATAAATATTTCTCATCAACCAATGAAATATATTTTCTTTAAAATTTCATGGGAAAGCTATGAGAATTGATCATATATCAAGAAAGAAAGAAATCTACATAAATTTCAAAGCAAAGTTAGTCTTATCTGACCATGATGCAGTTGAAAGTCAATAAGAAAATGGATATTTTTTTAAATGCCTCAGTCTTTGGAAATTAAGAACAAAATGACTACTAATGAATAACTTATGAATTGAGGAAGAAATTAAAATGGAAAATATAGCAATCGAGCTTAATTATGCTGAAAAATCTAAATATCAAAACTTGGGGACTAGAAGAGGTAAAGATGTGAAGGAAATATAAAGCTTTAAACCTTCATATTAGAAGAAAAGAAAGCCTCCAAATTGATTAATGTCCTATTAAGAACATATAAAAAGTATTATGAAATGACAAAAATAATGCAGAATTCAATATAATATAAATGAACAAATAAAAAAATCTGAAGATAAAATAAAAGAATCTCAACAGAGCCAAAGGTAGTCTTTTAAAAAAATGTTCAAAGTGAAAAATTATTGGTAAGATTGATCAAGAAAGGAACAAAAATTAAATAACATTTCAAAAGGAAATGTGATAACTAGAGAATATATTGAATAAATTAATATATATAACAGAAAATGCCAGACCACCTTAACCTGCCTCCAGAGAAATCTGTACGCAAATCAAGAAGCAACAGTTAAAACTGGTCACGGAAGAATAACTGGTTCAAAATTGGTATAGGACACATCAAGTTTGTATTTTGTCACCGTTTTTATTCACCTTATATGCAGAGTACATCATGCAAAATGCTTGACTGGATAAAGCTCAAGTTGGAATCAAAATTGCCAGGAGAAATATCAATAACCACAGATATACAGATAACACCACCCTAATGGAAGAAACTGGAAAAGATCAGTTTTCATTCCAGTCCCAAAGAAAGGCAATGCCAAAGATTGCTCAAACTACTGCACAGTTGCACTCATCTCACATGCTCATAAAGTAATGCTCAAAATTCTCCAAGTCAGGCTTCAGCAGTACATGAACCATGAACTTCCAGATGTTCAAGCTGGTTTTAGAAAAGGCAGAGGAACCAGAGATCAGATTGCCAACATCCACTAGATCAATGAAAAAGCAAGAGAGTTCCAGAAAAAACATCTATTTCTGTTTTATTGACTATGCCAAAGCCTTTGACTGGATCACAATAAACTGGAAATTTCTGAAAGAGATGGGAATACCAGACCAACTGACCTACCTCTTGAGAAACCTATATACAGGTCAGGAGGCAACAGTTAGAACTGGACATGGAACAACAGACTGGTTCCAAATAGGAAAAGGAGTACGTTAAGGCTGTATATTGTCACCCTGCTTATTTAACTTCTATGCAGAGTACATCATGAGAAATGCTGGGCTGGAAGAAGCACAAGCTGGAATCAAGATTGCTTGGATGTGAGAGTTGGACTGTGAAGAAAGCTGAGCACCAAGAATTGATGCTTTCGAACTGTGATGTTGGAGAAGACTCTTGAGAGTCCTTTGGAGAGCAAGGAGATTAAACCAGTCAATCAGAAAGGAAATCAGTCCTGAATATTCATTGGAAGGACTGATGCTGAAACTGAAGCACCAATACTTTAGCCACCTGATTTGAAGAGTTGACTCAATGGAAAAACTCTGGGAAAGATTGAAGGCGGGAGGAAAAGGGGATGATAGAAGATGAGACGGTTAGATGGCATCCTTGAATCAGTGTTGATAGTGGCTCAGTTGTGTCCAACTCTTTGCAACACCATGGATGTAGCCTGGCAGGCTCCTCTGTCCATGGAATTCTCCAGGGAAGAATACTGAAGTAGGTTGCCATTTCCTTCTCCAGGGAAATGGACTTGAGTTTGAGCAAAACTCCAGGAGATAGTGAAGGACAGGGAAGTCAATGGGTTCACAAAAAGTCTGGCACAACTGACTGACTAAACAACAGAAATTACGTAAGTGTCAACCTTTTTTAAGTTAAATATTGACAAGTTACTCAAAAAGTTTATCTTAGCATAACTAATACGAGAAAAATGAACAATACTATAAGAAATAAAGTAGTAGTTAAAGCTATTTTCACAAGAAAAAAATATGCCTCTACTGATAAGCTCCACACAATTTTGAAGGAACAGAACAGATTGTCTCAGTTTTATAAAAACTATTAAAGAAGCTCATTTTATGGGTCCAATATAACTCTAATAACTCAAGTAAAGATGTTTTAAAAAGAAAAAAATTATAGGCCCATTTGATATAGGATTATACATTAAAAAGTCCTACTTAAAACCTTAGTGAATTAAATACAGTTGACTCTTGAACAGCAAGTGGATTAAAGGTGCTGGCACTCAGTGCAATCAAAAAACCTGTATATAGCTTGTAATCAACCCTCAGTCTGTGTTTCTTCTTTACCCAAGATTCCTTTGTATTTGGGATTCGACATCCATGAATTCAGCCAATCATGGATCAATATAGTAGTACTCTAGTACTTACTATTGAAAAAAGTCTGTGCATAAGTGGAGCCTCACAGTTTAAATCCATGTTGTTCATGGATCAACTGTACAACATTATCATAAAGATGAAACCATTGACAAACTGTTTTAATGATAGTTATACATAGATATTTTCTTGGTATGATTGAATATCTGTTTATAATTTTTTAAGAGTTTTGATAAATTAGAAAGAAAAAGAATTTCTTTAACCTGGGTAAAGGTAGCTATAAAACTCTAGAGCAATTTCATCTAAAGTGGGAAAATATTAGAAACATTTCATTAAAACCATGACACAGTGATTAGACTACCCCAAAGACACAATGATTTGGCAGTGATATCAAAGTTAGGAACATGGCAGTGCTATGAGGCCCATGAAGCAAAGTTTAAATTCAAAAACGTCTTGAAAAAAAAAAAAGATCATAATCATCATTATCTTCTTCCCTTTCTCTGTGCTTCACATCAGCTTTAGTTGGATAACATTTTAGAGTTTCCAAGAACTACTGAATAAGTAGTTTAAATCTATAATTTAAATCACGTTTAAACTCATATTAGACTCAACAATAGAAAGTATTATCATCTCCATTGTACATAGGGATTTAAATGACCAAATGGTGTCTACCTCCCAGCCTATCATGACTCGCGTTTCTCGGTTGTGTGTGAGAAAGGTGGAGGGTGGTGGTGGCATGCTGGAGCCTCTAGGTAGAGCTTTGCTCTAGCCAGTTCTGTGCATTCTTCCAAACTCTGCATTCAGTGATGTCATGTTCATAGTTTGAAAACTGCATTTATGGAAATAGATATACTATAGAATCAGCAAATACTATTAATACAAATCAATTTGTAGATTTGTTTTCTGAAGTGCCAATTGTTAAACGTTTACAACCACATAAATAATTTATCCTGATACAGTGTAGCTGCTGCCAATATCTACTTCTTTTCATTGCTGTGTTCTTCTCCCATTGGAGTTCTCTTTAATCTCTTTAAACCAACCTTCTTAATTCCCCTAAGCACCATGGACAAGATCACTAGATGTAGATTTTTGTTAAATATTCAGAAGTAGCAAAGAGAAATCATAGTACAGGCCAGGGGAAAATAAACAATGAGAAAGATAAGAATAGCACATTTATTGAGTACCTACTAATTTGCCAGGCACTGCTATTAGAATATCTTTCTCCCTTGCTGTTCCTCTTACCTCTCCAACTGGGAGTCCATTACCTCCAAATTCCAGATCTTTCTAGTGCAGGATAATTTCACTTGTCACTCCCTCCTCCAAAACAATTTTAGGTATATTTTTCAAATTAACTGCTCTTTAAGTTGAACTGTTCTATGAAGACATATAAGACTTTCTAGAACTAACTCCCTCAAAAGATGTCCTTTTCATTATAGGAGACTAGAATGCAAAAGTAGGAAGTCAAGAAACACCTGGAGTAACTTTAAGCAATATTAAATAAAAATTTGAGTTCCCTTATATACTCTAATCATTTAGCTTTTATTGCTCTTTTCATGTTGAAAATGATAAAGCTTTTAATACACTAGAGCTGCCTGCTAGACACTCAGAAATGCTTGTATTAATTGAGAATTTGTCAGTATGTTACCCCTGGATGCACATGGATAGGTCACACTGGTATTAGCAGAATCACAAAAATGCAGTGCAGTAAGGCTTTACAGCTTTTTATTTTGAACACAATTCATGGCTCGTGGCATGTGCTATCTCCTAAAATGTGAATTTAGAAAATCCTATGCTGAGCACAGCAGAAGCAATATTTTTCCTACATTATTATAGAATTTACATAGCAGCACGATCTAAAATAATTCCGTGGGTTTACAAGATGTGTATAAGAGACAGACTCTACATATGGACATCCCCAGATGGTCAACACTGAAATCAGATTGATTATATTCTTTGTAGCCAAAGACGGAGAAGCTCTATACAGTCAGAAAAAACAAGACTGGGAGCTGACTGTGGCTCAGATCATGAACTCCTTATTGCCAGATTCAGATTTAAATTGCAGAAAGTGGGGAAAACCACTAGATCATTCATGTATGACCTAAATCAAATCCCTTATGACTATACAGTGGAGGTCAGAAATAGATTTAAAGGACTAGATCTGATAGACAGAGTGCTTGATGAACTATGGATGGAGGTTCATGACATTGTACAGGAGGCGGGAATTAAGACCATCCCCAAGAAAAAGAAATGCAAAAAAGCAAAATGGCTGTCTGAGGAGGCCTTAAAGATAGCTGTGAAAAGAAGAGAAGCCAAAAGCAAAGGAGAAAAGGAAAGATATACCCATTTGAATGCAGAGTTCCAAAGAATAGCAAGGAAGGATAAGAAAGCCTTCCTCAATGATCAGTGCAAAGAAATAGAGGAAAACAATAGAATGGGAAAGACTAGAGATCTCTTCAAGAAAATTAGAGATACCAAGGGAACATTTCAAGCAAAGATGGGCTTGATAAAGAACATAAATGGTATGGACCTAACAGAAGCAGAAAATATTAAGAGGTGGCAGAATACACAGAAGAACTGTACAAAAAAGATCTTCATGACCCAGATAATCATGATGGTGTGCACACTCACAGTCACCTAGAGCCAGACATCCTAGAATGGAAAGTCAAGTGGACCTTAGGAAGCATCACTACGAACAAAGGTAGTGGAGGTGATGGAATTCCAGTTGAGCTATTTAAAATCCAGTCCATCCTAAAGGAAATCAGTCCTGAATATTCATTGGAAGAACTGGTGCTGAAGCTGAAACCCCAATACTTTGGCCACCTGATGTGAAGAACTGACTCATTTGAAAAGACTCTGATGCTGGGGAAGATTGAGGGCAGGAGGAGAAGGGGACGACAGAGGATGAGATGGTTGGATGGCATCACCAACTCAATGGACATGGGTTTGGTAGACTCCCACAGTTGATGATGGATAGGGAGGCTTGACGTGCTGCGGTTCATGGAGTCACAAAGAGTTGGACACAACTGAGCCTCTGAACTGAACTGAACTGAAGGTGATTACCAAATCAAAGACTTTTTACCAATACATTGTATTACATTTTTAGGTAAGGTCTCTTTTACATACAGAGCATAGCTTTGTAGTTGAGCTTTGGGGAAAGGATGACTTGCAAAGTCCCTGAACAAGGACTATGGATTTTTCATGATACTAACCATGCTTTACATATATATAAATATATATAAAATCCTCTACTATATAATGAGATATAAGGCCCAAATAGTAAAAAGTTTCACTACTTTATCCACATAATAATAATGATAGCAACTAACACTTGGCAAAACTTCATATTCATTCAATCTTCCTTGTAAACTCTATGGTAATTCCACATTAATGATAAGGAAATTCAGGTTTTGAGAGTTAAGTAATTTAGGAAAAACCGCACAGTTTGTAAATTATAGCTGCTGTTGCTGCTAAGTCGCTTCAGTTGTGTCTGACTCTGTGTGACCCCATAGATGGCAGCCCACCAGGCTCTGCCGCCCCTGGGATTCTCCAGGCAAGAACCCTGGAGTGGGTTGCCGGGACTTAAGTGTCAATACAAGCATTCTAGCTCCAGCGCTTGCACTTCTAGCCTTTCTGCTATATTGCTTTCGAATTATCAAATACAGTATAACAACTCAACTTATGAGTGCACTTGTATTCATCTTCTGCCATAGCTCCATAGCTTTATTTGTTTACTGAGTAGGTTTCCTGGAGTGGGTTGCCGGGACTTAAGTGTCAATACAAGCATTCTAGCTCCAGCGCTTGCACTTCTAGCCTTTCTGCTATATTGCTTTCGAATTATCAAATACAGTATAACAACTCAACTTATGAGTGCACTTGTATTCATCTTCTGCCATAGCTCCATAGCTTTATTTGTTTACTGAGTAGGTTTCAGGGAATGTACAGTTTGTAACTCCAGTCAACGTGATTGGAGCAGTAAGAATTGTTATGGGTGTACAGAAAATCAGGTAAAAATGTCAATAACTTGTTAAAAAAAATGGTTTTCTCCAAATCTATGTTATTCATTCACTCACACAAACAGGCACGACTGTTCTGAAGAGTTGCTGTCTAAGAATGGGCTTTTTTGTGATGTATGGGATTAATGGAAACTTTTTTCAGCCTCTTACCAGTATCAAAGTAGACTTTGATACACCTAATTTATATTGGTTATAAATTACATTACTAATTTATATAAATATAATGTCTTATTTATATGTATGCATTTAACGTTAAGAATGTTTCTTCTTTGGGTGAAAATTTTATATTAGAATATTCTTTGATTCTACCACAACTCATCTCTTTCCCATGAGAGTTCACCAATTCTAGTGACAATTCTTTTATTTCTAAAAATACTTGTAAACCTCAGAGCTATGAGGAGCAAACCAAGGGAGCCCTGTTCTTCCTCAGGAGCACCTATTACTGAAATAACTGAGCTCAGTGTTCTGTAAAGGAGACAAGGAGCATCCCTCCTGCTAGTCTTCCAAGGCTGCTCAGCAAGGGAGGTTTTACTCTGTGCTTCCTCCTGTGAGCCGATCTCTGCTGCTAGGAGAAGAGCAGGCATCCTGGAACTTGCATATAGACTGACTTGACTCAATAACATAATTTTATTTTCCTTCTGGAAAAAAGATACTATCGGAAGCCAAATATGGGTAAATGACATTTAGCTGGATTCGCAGTCTTAACGTCTTTAATCGATGTGGCTTATTTACCTCTCATTGATGATGGTGTGTGTACAAATCTAGGCTATCATTATTTTGGCTTATTCTAAAAAGATTCAAACATGTATGTGAAAAAATCATTTTATAATGCACCTTCTTTTTCTTGTATATTTAGAAAAATGATTATTCTATAAACTAATCTGACAATGCTTATATGTATAGGGCACAGTAAAATTAATGTGTATGTTTAATTTGTTCACAGTTCCTGATGATGTGTTTGCCCAAAATTATATATGGAAAGGCTCTTACAATTATAAAGGAAGGAAACAACCCATGACCTTGACAGTTACTAGTTTCAATGCTTCCACTGGGAGAGTCAATGCAACACTCAGTAATAGCAACATGGAACTACTACTTTCAGGTATCACTTTAAAGAAAAGAAACATTGCCTTCATGCCTTTAGTTCCATCATTTCATCCTTTTTATTAGTGATTTTTATACTGTGAAATATTTGCTTTATTTCTGGTGGCATTCATAATTCATTTAGAAATTATGGTTTGATTGAGGCATATATAATACTACACAAATGTAAAACTCTGAGATTCTGAAATAAGCTCCCCCAAGAATATTTTTACATGGCTAGAATGACATGTCATGAAATAGAACAGAACGTTTAATTTGAATTTAACTAACTGTTTCTCTATTCTCATAACACCAGAGAGACTGGATCAGTGATTTGCAAGCTGCTTTATCATCACAAAATCATGTCTTCAAATGAGACTGTTAGGAGGACACTATAATCTAAGATAGAAAATGTAGGGCTACACTACCCTAATTAGGCAAAAGGAACCCAGAGCCCTATCCATCATCTCAGCCTTCTCAAGTTTCTTTGATCTAGTGCGTACTTCCCTCATTATCTTTGATTACTCTGGTTTTTCTGACATTCAAATGTTTCCTCAGATGGCATCTTGTCAAAAGTACTCCTGATGACCGTAGGTAAAGTAGCCTTCACCTTGCAAATAGACTCACTCTGTTAATCATAGGCAGTCTTATCTTATTTCATTTTCTTCTTTTGATTATTTGAAAGTATAGCACAGTATAGTATAGCATATTATGGCATGATATGACATGACATGACATGACATGACATAATTTGTCTATACTCCAACAATTCAAGCCCTAAGAGAGCATCTCTTTGCCTTCCAGTTCATTACTGTACCTCAGAGGTTAGAAATGAAACTGGAGCAAAATTGGTCTCAATGACTTTGAGTTATTGTTTTCATTTAAAAATAGATTTTAAAAATATTGATACTGAAAACATGTAATGTATATATTTAAACTTATTGACTATATAGCCCATATAATTATTAATAGTGAAATAATTTGTGGTATAAATAAAATAGGAAATAAAATTGTATCTATTGATTTTGTAAATTTTACAAGAACTGTACAGCGTCATTTTGTATTGTTGAATGAATGGCTTTACACTAATCCCAAAATAAAAATATTAGAAGTTAATATGTATTTTAATTTTAAATATATGTACAATTACATGATATAAATTGAATTAAAGGAATGCATTTAAATTGTGACTACCGATCTATTTAAGTTTGAAGCATGAGTTTTATTTTTCTTCTGTAATAGAGTTGGCACTAAATAAATATATTTTTATCCTAATCCAATTTCTACAAATATAGGAAAATAAACGTAAATAATTAGACCAATTTTACTTGCTATCACTGTCTACATAGAATTAATTATAACATTTTCCAGCAACTTTGGTTACTTTTGTGTCTTTTCTCTATTATAATTTATAGATCAAGGTCTGTGTATTATATTTATATTCCCAGCTNTTATTTTTCTTCTGTAATAGAGTTGGCACTAAATAAATATATTTTTATCCTAATCCAATTTCTACAAATATAGGAAAATAAACGTAAATAATTAGACCAATTTTACTTGCTATCACTGTCTACATAGAATTAATTATAACATTTTCCAGCAACTTTGGTTACTTTTGTGTCTTTTCTCTATTATAATTTATAGATCAAGGTCTGTGTATTATATTTATATTCCCAGCTTGTTTTTATGATACCTTATTGCTTAAGTGAAATAGTAAGTGAATGAATTAGTGAGTCATTTCAACCTTCAGTTAATCACAAAGTTTTTACTTAGAATATGATTTTCTGCAGTTCCCCAAAACACATTTATACTCCAGCTTATTTCTACTCTCAGAGGACTCCTATTCAGGAAAAAATAAAATAAAATGAATACATTTGCTTCTCTTCTTTGTGCCACATTCTGTGTTTACCTTCTTGAACTAAAAATTCTACTTGATTTTTGTGATCCAGCTCCAATACTTTTTCTTAATAAGCATTTCCTAATCACTCTGGTGTGAAATGATCCTCCTTTCTTTGGCCTTTAATTCATCAGATTCTCTATCTCTGCCATTATATTTTTATTTTATTAGAAATTACTGTAAGTGTCATCTTTTTCAATGGGGCCACATATTCATCTTTGTGGTTCCAGTGGCACCTCAGATGCTCTTTTTCTGAGTGGGCAGGTAATTAATTATTAAGGAAAATGTCAGGAGTTTCAACATTTGATTCTTACCCTTGAATATTTTAAATCTGACTGATGAAATAAATCATTTTTACAACAATCATGGAATGATGTTATTAATAACGATAATATTTGATTTTAATAGCATATATAATTTAAACCCCACAGTTAGAGTTAAGTTGAGAATTTCAGCTGAGAGATTACTATATATTGCAGGATTTGTGAAAAAGCATGAAACTGGACTTGATTTGTTGCTTTTTTTTCTTTTCCTGTCACATGTATTTATGATATATTTAAGGAGCTATAGATAAAGTGAAACACAACTATTTGCAAAATTAGTAGACTAAACATCCTTATATTTTACAGGAGTATATAAAAGCCAAGAAGCTCGCCTAATGTTACACATCTATCTTATTAAAGTACCAGCTCAAGCTACTGTGAAGAAAATGAAGGAGGAAAATTGGGCCATGGATGGCTTTGTAAGTATATTCCTTTAAAAGTCTGCTGTTAAACTTAATAACACATTTGTGCTGTGGTTTGTCATTAAAATTCCAGAAAAATGTAATTTTCTAAATTGAGCTACTTAAATGCACACACATAAAATAGCAAAACTACTATTATGACTAATTTATTTTGAAAAAATAAATGATTCAGTATAAATACTTAGTAATCTAGTGTGTCTAAACTACTGAAGCCTATGACCTACTCTCTTCTTGTCTAGAAGGTTTTCCTTGTAAAAGTTTTGTTACTTCAGAGCATAGAGTCGGAGTTCCCATGCTCATTTTATCAAAGACTTCTGGGCAGTGTGTAAGTATAAGATTTGTTGCTTCCAACTGCCAGTTTAGAAATTCCATTCACGTAAGTGATTGAATAGAACAGGGTAATTCCAAGGTGAGTTTATGGTAACTATTCGGAAGCAGCAGCTCACATACCTTCTTCTTCATAGCCAACTTTGTAGAATTGTCCAAATAGGAAGAGTAAGTTTGGTTTCTGAGGGGAAAAAAAAAGTGCATCCTGTTTCCCTTTCTGTGCCATTTCTCATGGAATTGAGGTCTAACTCATCTTCAGTGCACTTAGATTGTTTCATTTAGGAAACAAATAAAATGAATTCATTCATTTAACTATTAGAGTTTGAGCTCTTCTATTTAGAAGCATTTTGTATCTAAAAATGACCTTGCCCAGGGTATATCTGATAATAAGGAATAAATCACTTGTGAAATGTCAGACTTACATGAATAATTTGGTATAATATTTTGCTTTTTAGGGCGAGGATGCAAGGTTTATTGCAGCTTTCACAATAACATACATGACTTAGGCAACATTGCAAATAATCAGAACAAACTGGGGTAAATTTATATGACTAGTTATCAGTAACACTGAAATGTATCAACTCACATTTTATTAGTGAGATCAAATGACACTGTGCATGTAACTTATTTTTTACATACAGAATTTTACATGCAAGGTACAGTTAATAGCATTTGCAGCATTAGGCAGAGTCACAAAATCTCAGGCTCAACATGTAATAAGTTCTTTCTCATGTGTCTGAAGTTAGCTTGGGGGGCTCCATTTGAAGCTGTGGTATCAAGTTCAGGTTTGCTCCAAGTGTCTCATGTCAAGTCCAGGCTGGGGGGACTTGATAGCAGCTGTCAGGAACATGTCCTTCTCTTGCCAAAGGCCTGAAACTCTGAGGGGCAAAGTGGAAATATGTCCCCCTTATTTTAACACCCCTATTGAGATATAATTCATGTACCCTACTCATTTAAAGTGTACAGTTCAGTAGATCTTACTATATTTACAGATGTGGAACCATCACCACAGTTGATTTTAGAATATTTCCATCACCTCAAAAAGAAACCATATCCTTTACCTATCGCCCAACCCATCCACCCCTCCTTTCTCCCCCAAATGCAAGCAACCACAACTCTATTTTCTGTCTCTAGATTTCACTGTTCTAGGCTTTCATATTTATGAATCATACAATCCCTGGTCTTTTGTGACCATGGATTATATAGTTTCTTTCACTTATAATGGGAAACATACCTCTTAAGGCCTGGGCTTGGAACTGACCTATTGTCAATTCCACCCACATTCTATTGGCCAAAGCAAGTCACAGGACCAAGTCCAACTCATTGAGGAAGAACGAATACACTTTTCATGAAGGTTAATGGGAAGAGAGAGAATTGTGCCTGTATGCTGAACTGTAATCGAATCTACAAAGTACAGTATTATTATATTTTAATTTTTAATTGACTACTTGCCTCATACTGTTTTATCATATCCTTGGTCTTTTTCTTGACAATCAGTTTCTTCACCTAAAAGAAATCTATAAATCTGTATCATTATATTAATAACTAATCCCCCTTATTTCCAGTATCCTAATTAAAGATGAAAATTTTCATTTTATTTTTAATGGTGGTAAATTTGCATGATGTTCTGTTTTACACAGAAGAAGATATGGAGGAAGGAATTGTGCATAATATTCATTTTATATTAAGCCTGAATATTTTCCAAGACTGGGAAAATATATCTCTGGCCAGCTTTTAGGTTTAATCAAACTTATAAATATTTTTAGGTTTCCGCTGAGCCTGATGGAGCTACGTATGTATTTCAAGGATTTATTCAGGGTAAAGATTATGGACAATTTGGACTACAAAGACTAGGTAATGTAGTCATTTTCATTTTCATGTACTTTCTTTACTACTCAAGATACCATAAGAAAATATAATGGATTCTGTACATTAGGCACACTTACTGCATTTTGAATTTTGCATTGTCAGGGCTATACATTGATACACTTGATAGCCTTTTAAATAATTACGTTCTTTAAAATGTTGGTTCCCTGTGTTCCACCTCCATACAGTGTTTAGTTTTTCATCATATTTCTAATAAACATGACAAACTGCCTTTCCCTCAAGCAAGTAAAAAGGAGAAAAAGTGATAAAGTTTTGAAATAAAAATTTAAACTGTGAATAATTTTATCTTATGAGAATTGTATTACTTCTCTTCCATTTGAATATCTTTGCAATTTTCTTACTGCCTCCCCCACCAAAAACAAACAAACAAACAAATGTAGTGGCACTTTGAGAAACTCATAGAATCTGGAAAGGGAAAATTACTTTGAGGAATGAGCCATTTGGGGGGCTTTATGCTATTCAGATATGTAAATTTTCTGTGGTGGGAGGTACAGGGTTTGTCACTTTTATTTCCAACTCTTCTCAAACATGCCTAAATATTTAGTAGTATCATTTGAATGTATTTATTAACATACCTTTTGGTGGTTCAGTTCAGTTCAGTCACTCAGTCGTGTCTGACTATTTGCGACCCCAT
>SJYX01003745.1:461912-479643 GCA_006410675.1 Oreotragus oreotragus | reverse complement strand
AGAGCTTCTCCATCTTTGGCTGCAAAGAATATAATCAATCTGATTTCGGTTGTGACCATCTGGTGATGTCCATGTGTAGAGTCTTCTCTTGTGTTGCTGGAAGAGGGTGTTTGCTATGACCAGTGCATTTTCTTGGCAAAACTCTATTAGTCTTTGCCCTGCTTCATTCCGCATTCCAAGGCCAAATTTGCCTGTTACTCCAGGTGTTTCTTGACTTCCTACTTTAGCATTCCAGTCCCCTAGAATGAAATGGACATCTTTTTTGGTTGTTAGTTCTAAAACGTCTTGTAGGTCTTCATAACACCGTTCAACTTCAGCTTCTTCAGCATTACTGGTTGGGGCATAGACTTGGATAACTGTGATATTGCATGGTTTGCCTTGGAAACGAACAGAGATCATTCTGTCGTTTTTGAGATTGCATCCAAGTACTGCATTTCGGACTCTTTTGTTGACCACAATGGCTACTCCATTTCTTCTGAGGGATTCCTGCCCGCAGTAGTAGATATAATGGTCATCTGAGTTAAATTCACCCATTCCAGTCCATTTTAGTTCGCTGATTCCTAGGATATCGACATTCACCCTTGCCATCTCTTGTTTGACCACTTCCAATTTGCCTTGATTCATGGACCTGACATTCCAGGTTCCTATGCAATATTGTTCATTACAGCATCGGATCTTGCTTCTATCACCAGTCACATGCACAACTGGGTATTGTTTTTGCTTTGGCTCCATCCCTTCATTCTTTCTGGAGTTATTTCTCCACTGATCTCCAGTAGCATATTGGGCACCTATCGACCTGGGGAGATTCTCTTTTGATATCCTATCATTTTGCCTTTTCATACTGTTCATGGGGTTCTCAAGGCAAGAATACTGAAGTGGCTTGCCATTCTCTTCTCCAGTGGTATACTATCTCTCATTATTATATTGTGGTAATAATTCATAAAGAGTAAATCCATGTTCTCAAAACTACTCCTTGATGTTTATCTTTAAAATTACATCGCTTTGAACTTTTATGTAAGTTTTCTGAGTCCCTGGAAAGTTAAAATATAAAATGTTACTAATATTTTTAACCTAGGGTATAACTTCAGTTCCGTTCAGTCTCTCAGTCATGTCCACTGTTTGAGACCCTATGGCCTGCAGCACACCAGGCTTCCCTGTCCATTACTAGCTCCCGGAGTTTACTCAAATTAACATCCAATGAGTTGGTGATACCATCCAACCATCTCATCCTCTGTTGTCCCCTTCTGCTCCCGCCTTCAATCTTTCCCAGTATCAGGGTGTTTTCCAAGGAGTCAGTTCTTCACATCAGGTGGAAGAAGTATTAGAGTTTCATCTTCAGCATCAGTCCTTCCAATGAATATTCAGACTGGATTCCTTTTGGATTGATCTCCTTACAGACCAAAGGGACTCTCAAGAGTCTTCTCCAACACCATGGTTCAAAAGCATCAATTCTTCAGCACTCAGCTTTCTTTATAGTTCAACTCTCACATCCATACATGACTACTGGAAAAACCATAGCTTTGACTAGATGGAACAAAGTAATGTCTCTGCTTTTTAATATACTGTCTAGGTTTGTCATAACTTTTCTTCCAAGGAGCAAATGTCTTAATTTCATTTCTGCAGTCACCATCTTCAGTGATTTTGGAGCCCCCATCCCCCCAAAATAAAGTCTGTCACTGTTTTCATTGTTTCCCCATCTATTTGCCATGAAATGATCGTACTGGATGCCATAATCTTCATTTTCTGAATGCTGAGTTTTAAGCCAACCTTTTCATTCTCCTCTTTCACTTTTATCAAGAGGCTTTTTAGTTCTTCGCTTTCTGCAGTAAGGTGTTATCTGCATATCTGAGGTTATTGATATTTCCCCCAGAAATCTTGATTCCAGCTTGTACTTCATCCAGCCCAGCATTCTGCATGATGTGTTCTGCATATCATTTAAATAAGCAGGGTGACAATATGCAGCCCTGACATATTCCTTTCCTGATTTGAAACCAGTCTGTTGTTCCATGTCCAGTTCTAACTGTTGCTTCTTGACCTGCATACATATTTCTCAGGAGGCAAGTCAGGTGGTCTGGTATTCCCATATCTTGAAGAATTTTCCACAATTTGCTGTGATCCACACAGTCAAAGGCTTTGGCATAGTTAATAAAGCATGACTCAGTTGAACATTTGATATAGTTGAGTATTTATTAAAAAAGTAAATCAGCCTTCCCCAAATGAATGATAATAAGGAAATGTCATTTCAGATGATGTCTTGCCACAATTGTTAGTTTTTAAATCAGTAGAAGACATTCACTAATAGAGTACATTGTCACAGTTGTATAACTGAATACAAGATTTTTTCACATTATATTCCCCAAGTCATCTCAAGCACTGTATGTCTAAAACAGAACCTGTTAAAAAGAAAAAAAAAAAAAAAAACTATTTCTTTCTGAAAAAAGAGCTTGCTATTTATTTCTCTTCCATACTCCCTGTGCCAACACATTTACAAATCTCATTTTTCTCATCTTTTTGCTATGCTAATGTCATAACCATTTACTCAGTCCCAAGGAGAACACTCCTAAATCCTATGCCTTCTTACACCCTTCATCCTTCATTCACACAAATAACTTTTGTTCATTTGAAATACGAAATGTTCCTAGAAATCTATCTTTTCGTGCTCTTCCTAGTGCTATAGTTCCCATGTTAATTTCCATTTTTATCTGGGATGTCTTCAAACTACTCCTGCTTTCAGACCAGACTCTCTCAAGTCCATCTCACCTTGGTCACTGCTTAAAATCTTGTATTTTATCACTGAGCCATTTTTCTCCCCTACACATCTTCAGTTATTCCTCACTGTAGGTGGGTGGAAAGTTTGAGCTCTTTAGAATAATATTTATGCCTTTTCAAATAGTTTATCATGTTAGCCTCCTATTCCTACCACATATCCTTTCCATACAGATATGCCTAACATTAATTCATGCTTCCTATATACATTTATTTTGTGGCTCTGTATTCTTCCTACAGTTATTATTAACTAAAGTTCAGAGACTCAGCTTATTTTTCATTCTGTATCCTTTCCTGGAAAAATATACATAGTAGGCATTGTGTAAAATTGTGTGGAAATGAAAGAGTTTTGTGAGTTATTTTTATATTTCCAAGTAGATAAATATCTTGAGCAAGGAATAAATTAATTGGTTTATAAAAAATATCAAGTTGATAAAAAGAGACCTAATTTTATATTTGTATGTTATATTTTTCGTTTATAGGACTGAATATGTCAGAAGGCTCAAATTCTTCAAATCAACCTCATGGTACAAATAGTAGTTCCGTGGCCATTGCTATTCTGGTGCCTTTTTTTGCACTTATATTTGCAGGATTTGGATTTTATCTCTATAAACAAAGGTAAGTTTATTGATGTTAAGTATAAGATGTTTCCCAAATTTATATTTTATGTTCTATTTATTCTCCAGTTCAAATTCTAACTTCTGTTTTATTTATTTATTTTGTTTATTTGTTTGTTTGTTTTGGTCTGGATTGTTGTAGTAAATATAACCACAGTTTGTTAAAACCATTATTTCCTCTGCCCATCATCCCATCACCCTAATATACACACAACTAAAATTGCTCTGTTGAGTTGTGCAAGCATTCAATTTGATCCTTTTTCCTTTTTGTCTGTCAATTTTCTGGAATGTAACTAATTGTATAAATTATTTTTATATTATCCATGCTAACACTATAGAGATACAAAATCTAAGTTAAGGTTTAAAATGAAGAGGTGATATCGGCTGCCATATTTCTTTAGAGAAAAAGGAAGAAGTTTATGTTTAAACCTCTTAGTTTACATTCCAGTACTGACAGATTTTACCCAGGCTGACAGATGATAAACTCTTCTAGTCTTCTGCTTTATCTTCTGTTGCTTTTAGGAAATGATCCATTTAGTATGTTATATTTGTTATATATCTCACATACGACTGTATAGATTATCAGTTGACACCTCTTTGCTACATCCATTACAACATCTTGATGAAGGGCTTTACTATGCAGTTAATCCACTATTTGAGACCATCCCTTATTAAGGAAACAAAAAAGGGCAAAAAAAAAAAAAAAAAAAAGAAGAAGAAGAAAGTATGCTGGTAACCTAACTAAATGAATACCTAAAATGGTTTTTTATCAAAACTAATGTCATTATTATAAATGCCAGTCTATATTATCTGAGAATGATTTAATTAATAGTATGCAAATTTGTAACAATTGTGCATTAGCAGTTGTTCAGGCCTTGTCATTATCAGATGTTATTAATGATAAAAATCATCACTAAATTTATTTATAAAGCAAGCTATGCTAATGTTTTTTATTATTGTGGTAAAATAAACATAAAATGATTTAAACCATTGTAGATATACAATTCCGTGACATTTAGTATACTCACAATGTCACAAAACCATCAGCCTAAAAGGAAACTGCACCCACTAAACAGTCACGCCCTACTCCTGCTACCCCTGTCCCAGGCCAACTACTTTGGTTACCTTCTGGATATTTTATATATATGGAATCATACAATATGTGACATTTCATATCTGGCTTCTTAAATATAATATAGTGTTTTCAAGGTTATCCTTATCATACTACACATCTACATATTACTGACTATGTGGCTGAATAATATTCCATTGTATGTTTGAATTTGTTATGTTTAACTATGTCCATTCAGCAGCTGATAGATATTTGGATTATTCCTGTGTTTGGGCTGTTGTGAACAGTGCTGCTATACACATCTGTGTACAAGTCTTGTTCAGAGGCCTGTTTCAGTTTTTTGAGTATGCATTCAAGAATGAAATTCTTGAATTATATGGTCATCCTTCATTTAACCACATTTTATATGATTTCCCTGGTGGCTCAGATGGTAAAGCGTCTACCTGCAATGCGGGAGACCTGGGTTTGATCCCTGGGTCAGGAGGATCCCCTGGAGAAGGAAATGGCAACCCACTTAAGTATTCTTGCCTAGAAAATCCCATGGACAGAGGAGCCTGATAGGTTGCAGTCCACGGGGTCACAAAGAGTTGGACACGACTGAGTGATTTCACTTTCATTTAACCATCCTCAGTTCAGTTCAGTCACTCACCACACAATTGCACTCATCTCACACGCTAGTAAAGTAATTAACCATCCTAGTGAACTGTATTTCATTGTGATATCGATCTGCATTTCCCTAATTACTAATAATATTGGGCATTTTTCATGTGTCTGCTAGTCATTTCTCTACATTCTTTGAAGAAATACCTATTCAAATTATTTGCACATTTTTAAAATTGACTCATTTGTCTTATTTTTGAAGTATAAGAGTTCTCCATATATTCTGGATACTAGACCCTTTTCAGATATATGGTTTGCAAATATTTCTCTTTCCGTGGATTGTAGTTACAGTTTCTTGACAGTATCCTTTGATATACCAAACTTTTCACTTTTATGAAGTCCAATTTATTCCTATTTTCTTTTGTTACTTTGCTCTTAATATTATACCTAGGAGACCATTGCCAAATGCAAGGTCATGAAGGTTTACCTATGTGTTTTCTCCTAAGTATTTTATAGATTTTGCTCTTATGTTTAGAACATTGATTAGTTTTAAGTTAATTTTTATTGATAGTATAAACTTTTCTAAAGTTTGATATTATTTTCCTTAAAGCTGTTGCTTAATATTTGCAGAAACAAATCTTTTACATCTTTGTGATCCNTATTTGCATATATTGGAGGAGCATCCACTATCAGTATTTCTGTGCTTTATAAACTATATTAGAGGGACTGGGTTTAAAAAAAAATGATATAGGGTAGAAAATAAGAGCTATACCTGTCTCTTATACACATCTAGATGTGTATAAGAGACAGTTGTGATCCTTACCTAATTAGAAGGAAATGATATTGCTTCTGTTTTTATTGTGAATCTAGTTTAAAAGAGAGAGAGATGAATGTGATCAATTAGAATTATGCACCTGGCAAGAGCAAGTTGTAAGCAATATAATTTATATTATATATATGTATATATATGTGATGCTATTGAAAGTAATTTTAGATAAATTTTTAAAATGTTATCATACAAATCCCTGACAATTTTTAATATAGAGAAAAATTCAGAAAATGTACAAAGGATAGGACAATCACAGAGTGGCAAATGCAATTTATAATAAAATAAGTAGTTGAAGTTTTGTGTTATTTGTTATAAGCAAAAGAGAATTATTTTAAAGACTTTTTAGGAATTAAATTTGAGGAACAAGGAGGGGTAAGTATGCTTTTGTTGCTGTTGCTCAGTCCTTAAGTTTTGTCCACCATTTGCAACCCTGTGGACCACAGCACATCAAGCTTCCCTGTCCTTCACTATCTCTCAAAGTTTGCTCAAACTCAAGTATGCCTTTAATCATTTGACTTACAAATAAAATTATAATTTGATTTACAAATGATTTTTTTGTAATTTGATTTTTTATCATTTGATTTACAAATGCCAGCAAATTATGCATTAGGATGTGGGAAAGAGAAACTAGAAATAAACGTTAGTCAAAAGTGAGACAAAAAATAAAGGAGCGATTCAAAATGAGCAACTTATACCAGCCAGCCTAGATTCCATGTGTTTTATCAACTAATAGCAAATATTCAGTTATCAGGAACTCTGGAAACTATTTCATGACATGAAATATCCATGTAGTTAGTTATTTTGTCTTTGAGATTTTGAGTTTACTTGTTCTAATGTATATAATTTTAAGCCGATTGAGTACTTATGTTTCTGGGATACTCGAAGCACTTTCCAAAACTGTATGTCAGCATTAAATGTCTGCTTTTCTTGGGACTCCCTTCTTATTACTGCAGAATGAACTCCTTATTGTCATTCAAGTCTCAGATTAAATTTTACGTCCTGATTTTCTTTATTACCTCTCCTAACATGGCTCCCAGTTACTTCTGGTTATATCAACCATTTTCCTTTTCAGCAAAACAAGTTTCATTATCTTGTTTCATTTTTCTTGTTTATTTTTAATTTATTGTTTAAAAATAAACAATTTAATTTATAAATTAATAAAAAATTTAATATAAAAAATTAATATAAAAAATTTAATGTATTTCTTGTTTATTTTTAATTTATTCATTGCTATCCTTGTAATATGAAAGTAATGAGTTTGTATGTTTTATGTAAAAAAGAAAAATTATATATCCAATGCCTAGAGTCATGCCTAGCATGTAATGGATGCTCAATAAATACTTGAGGAATGAATAGTAATGAGATTTGAATTCACCATCATCATAATTTATCTATATTTTACATGATCATTTATGATAACATCATCTCATAAGAAAATTTATAATAGCCATAATATTTATTTATGCTTACATTACTCGTATTGGTACTATTTATAAATATATATTGTAAGTAAATAATAAAAGTCATTCATTATTTAAAAGTGACAGGTAAATTATTCAAATTTGATGAATTGTGATTTCTCAATATTTTCAAGTTATATCATCCATTAACAGTGATGACTCAAGTATTGATATATTGTGTTTGCATCCTATTCTGCTGTATCTGGAAGAAAGTAAATGTATAACTAATTAGTGTTCTCATCAACAGGACTGCACCCAAAACCCAGTATACAGGATGTTCAGTTCATGAAAATAACAATGGCCAAGCAGCTTTTGAAAATCCCATGTATGACACCAACGCAAAGTCAGTGGAAGGGAAGGCATTGTTTGCATCCTATTCTGCTGTATCTGGAAGAAAGTAAATGTATAACTAATTAGTGTTCTCATCAACAGGACTGCACCCAAAACCCAGTATACAGGATGTTCAGTTCATGAAAATAACAATGGCCAAGCAGCTTTTGAAAATCCCATGTATGACACCAACGCAAAGTCAGTGGAAGGGAAGGCAGTACGGTTCGATCCCAACTTGAACACAGTCTGCACAATGGTGTAGCGTGGCAGCTTTGGCCTTCTTCAGAAGCTTGGAAATCGACACACAAAACAGTGCACATTTAGTTCACTGATAAACAAATTAAAGCACACTTATCAGGACTTGCTGGGTCACCTTTTCCTGTGGAATGATAGAGAAGAGTGTTTTTTCATAAACTGGACCATAGTTCTTCTTCATGTTTACCATGGAGAATTTTACAGAAATCTGGCTGCACTCCGAGAGTGCTTACTCACAGTTTATTTGCTTTTTTTAAAAAGGAGATTATTCTAAAACATAAACTTATTTGCATATATTGGAGGAGCATCCACTATCAGTATTTCTGTGCTTTATAAACTATATTAGAGGGACTGGGTTTAAAAAAAAATGATATAGGGTAGAAAATAAGAGCTATACTTACAAGAGTCAATAGATCACTGACTTCTCTTTAACTGTCATGAGCTGTATCACGCCCGTAAGTCTGTATTTCTCACCACTCTATCAGCTGTTCCTTCCTATTAATTGAGTCATTGTTTTCTTCATTTCTCTGGTTATTTCAGATTGAGTCATGCCCTGAAATGTTTATGAGCTAATTTATGTCACAGATGAGATAAGATTGCCCACTCTGATTTGATGCTTTCTGGTTTTTGTTCTTCAGTGTCATACTGCTATCTTTTTTTAGATCAGTTGTCATAGTCTCTATAAATGGCAAGATCATCATGCTATCTTCCTGATTTCCCTCATTATGTTGTAAACAATATTATTCAGTGAGCCATGGGGTAAGTGTTTAACTCCTTGCTTCAGTCATTTTTGTCCCTCAAAAACCACCTTAGCTGGCAAAAACTCTCTATAATAATCATGATTTTATAGTTATCTGAGATACCAAACTTACCATTCTTTACCATTTTTCTAATATTTTTGCAAGACCAAATAGAACCTATCAATCTACTTATTTAGTTTATAATTTTTCTGTTTTTCCTTCCAGCTGAGACTTCATATTTATTTAATATTGCTTTGAATTTTTATCTAACAGTGAGTTAGAAGTATAAGCTTGATAAACTTTTTAGTTAACAGTGAGTTAAACATATATTTTGGACCATTGCCTAAATCAAAATGAGTAAAAGTAAAATTACTTTCAAATCACCAATATAAATTTATTTCCTAAAGTTGTGGATTTACCAAATTTTTATATATTTAAAACTTTCTATTCTCTTATTCTTAAGAAGCAGCTTCCAGATATGACAGGTTTCTTTCGTAGTCATTAAGGTACGTATTTGCAAGTTATTTACAACTGTATCACAGAAATGCCAGCATTTTGATTTAATAGGTCATAGTCTTCCTTTAGTAGCATGTTTTACTTCATTGAATAAATTATGTACCCAGTGTGAACACTTAATTGCTGTCCCTTTCAAATATGGATAAAGTTGTAAACAGTCTCGGATTTTTGTATTATGAGAAAGAGTGCCTACGAGAAATCATTGCACCCAGAGCACTGCTTGGATCTGTCTCTACAAATGTAGTGAATTTCTTGTAAACCACTTTGAGATACATTGTTTTGGAAATTCATATAATTTTCCCAACATTGTACTCTACTGACAGGATGCTGTTTTAAATTTTATTCCATCAGTTATTTATTCTTGTTTATTCAAATGACTGCAATAACAACGATTCATTCATTAATGTTAAGGTTAATACATTTAAGATCTTGTTTAAACAATGTTTCTTCTGCAACTGGCTACTCCTCTTATATTAATGCATACACTTTTGTAAAGAATTATATTTTTATGAAAAAAAAACTTTGTAAAAGTATGATGTAAATTTTCAGTGCAATGTAAACAAAATAAAAGTGGATAATTGCTTTTGTAAAATGTGTATTCTTTTCAAAATTGTCTGTCAGTGTACTGGTTAGTAAAAGGAATGAACAGCCCTTCTTTATTTGTTGATATAATAAAGTTCTGAAACTGCATATACTTAGTTCACAGCATAATAATGAAATATGGGGTTTTTTTTTTCATGTTCTGTAGTTCCCACACTGTCTCTTATANATGTGTATTCTTTTCAAAATTGTCTGTCAGTGTACTGGTTAGTAAAAGGAATGAACAGCCCTTCTTTATTTGTTGATATAATAAAGTTCTGAAACTGCATATACTTAGTTCACAGCATAATAATGAAATATGGGGTTTTTTTTTTCATGTTCTGTAGTTCCCACGTATAACACTCTTAAAAGTAAACAGATTCTCAGTAAGCATAATAGTATCATAAAAGCCTCATCTTAGAATTTACCTTAAGTGTAAATATTTTAATAATATATACTATCTAAAATTAGATATAACTGATGATTTCTAATATTTCTATAGTAAACTTCTTAGAGATATTTATGTTAAGCATTCTTCCTAGGTGTGAGCCCAATAACCTTTTGAATTGCTACATTAAACTAATATTGACAAACAAATCTATATTTCCAGGATGAAACATGTAAAGTTTTGTAGTCAAGAGATTTATAATTTCTATAAAGTTCAAAGCACAATTTATTGAAATTCAATTTTATTAGATAACTCTTTTTTGCAGAACACATTGTCTTTATATGTCAAGACCTAAATCTCCAATCTTTACGAGTCTATCACTGTTTATTATGCTTTTATTTTAGAAATAATTGCTTCTTGATGTATTGTAGTTTCTGTTTTAACTTCATTAATTGTATTATCTCCACCTTTAATTCACTTCATATCTTCTTCATTTTCTCTTCTTGTTATTTGTCCTTATGTTGATTCCTCCCGTGTTTTCTTTTTCTCCCTTTTTATTTTTCAACTTTTAAATTTTTCTATTGATGCTTTTCTTAGCATCCTTTCCTATTTTACATGTCTTATCCTTTTTAGCCTTTTTATTATTAATTCTCATTTTTAAAAATTTTTGTTTATCTTTTTAACCCCCTCAAAAGTTAGCAGCAATTTTAGTGGAAGTAATTTTATTTTTATCTTTTCCTAGCTCTGATGATGCTGCTGCTAACTCGCTTCAGTCGTATCCGACTCTGTGCGACCCCATAGACGGCAGCCCACCAGGCTCCCCCGTCCCTAGGATTCTCCAGGCAAGAACACTGGAGTGGGTTGCCATTTCCTTCTCCAATGCATGAAACTGAAAAGTGAAAGTGAAGTCGCTCAGTTGTGTCTTGACTCTTAGCGACCCCATGGACTGCAGCCCACCAGGCTCCTCCGTCCATGGGATTTTCCAGGCAAGAGTACTGGAGTGGGGTGCCATTGCCTTCTGTGTTTCCTAGCTCTATTGAAGTATAATTAACAATTGTGAGATATTTAAAATGTATAGCTTGATAATTTAGTAAATGTACATAGTTGTTGTTGTTTTTTTTTGATCAGAACATTTCAGTCTACTCTGTTATTAGATTTCAATTAAGAAAATAACTTAAAAGAGCATTTTTGAGTGTCCCTTATATTTAAGAACATTAAAGCTATAGGTTCCACTCAGGATCTCTTGATAATGGATTCTAATGAAAATTATTGTGGGCATAAACCAAAGGTCAGATTATTTTACCTGTCCTTTTCACTTATGTGAGAGAAGAAAGAAAGCAATAACATTAGCTGAAGCAGTCAATAAAAATATCTATATGAGTGTCTCTTAAAGAGAAAGAATATATTTGCTTGTCAAAGTACTAATCTATAAATATCTATAAAACTATACTAGACATTGCTAAAGGAAGGTGAAGAAGAACCTCTATAAAATTATAGAAGTTCATAAGTCTAGGAAATAATTAAAAATGAGCAGTTTAAAACTTGGCTGAAAGAAATATTGATTTGCTTCTCTCTCTTTTTTTTTTAGGATGACTTTGGAGGGAAGGGAATAAGGACCTCAAAAGATATACATGTGTAAAAATCTGAGAAATATCTTTCTTTCATTACTTTCATGAGCTTGATATTCTAAAGTACTTTAAAGCAGATTTAAAAGTTACTGGAGAGTAGAACAGCCACTAGACATTAGATTTCATTCTTTAGTATACAAAGCAATAGAGTTAGTGAATGCAGGCTAGATNAGGGAATAAGGACCTCAAAAGATATACATGTGTAAAAATCTGAGAAATATCTTTCTTTCATTACTTTCATGAGCTTGATATTCTAAAGTACTTTAAAGCAGATTTAAAAGTTACTGGAGAGTAGAACAGCCACTAGACATTAGATTTCATTCTTTAGTATACAAAGCAATAGAGTTAGTGAATGCAGGCTAGATACATTCCCAATTTTTAATAAGTTCCCATGTGTAACAATTTTATTAGTGCTGAAAAAGAAGTATATTCTACACATTCAAATTCATAGCTATAAGTTGCATTGCAAACAAAAAACAAGAAATCTGTGCTTAAGCTCTCATAAGATCCAAATCCTGCTTATAAGTATTTGCATACCTATGAAAATAGGGATAATCCCAAATGCTTTGACAGGATCAATGAAATTAATAGATATAGAGAAAAATATAGACCCACCTCCACATTATGAATTAAAATAAACCAAAAGGCCTTCTTAGTAAGTATTTTCTTCATATCATTTAGTTAGAATTTTGTATCTACTGAAGGAACTCATTAGAAAGAAATGTGTTACCTGGAAAATGTCGATTGCTTTGTAATCCCAGTAAGCCAATTAATACAGCTATGATAGTGTAAGTACCCCTAATCTCTTTGTTTTTAAACCAAGACTTTTCTACTTTATGGCACCCTTTTTCAAATGAAGATTTTAAATACATACAATGAAATAAAAAGGAAATTAATGATAAAATAATTTTAAAATATTTTTAAATATTCTAGTAAATGTATACTAACATACATATGTATGAATATATACTTATCAATTCAATTCAGTCGCTCATTTGTGTCCAACTCTTTGTGACCCCATGAATCACAGCACACCAGGCCTCCCTGTCCATCACCAACTCCCGGAGTTCGCTCAAACTCACATCCATCGAGTCCGTGATGCCATCCAGCCATCTCATCCTCTATCGTCCCCTTCTCCTCCTGCCCCCAATCCCTCCCAGCATCAGAGTCTTTGCCAATGAGTCAACTCTTCACATTAGGTGGCCAAATAGAGAGATATTAATATACTTCTCTGCTGCTGCTGCTGCTAAGTCACTTCAGTCGTGTCCGACTCTGTGTGACCCCATAGACAGCAGCCTACCAGGCTCCCCCGTCCCTGGGATTCTCCAGGCAATATACTTCTCTGCTGATACATTAAGTAAATAGTGGGGCTAATAATTTCTGTAATTTTAAAGAGTATCATAAACAATATTTTGCTATATTCATAATATTTAATATGACATAAAATATCTGATTTTTATAGGTGACAAAAGTCAGAGATTATTTTTACCCAGGTTTTTACTGAAGGAAATACTATATTTTAATGAGGAGAACAGTGAAAATAAAGGTGTGGCATTTTCCCACCTGTGTTTACACATTTTTTGAATTCTACTTGCATACCAGGTTTAGAACCCTGCTTTGATGGTACGGCAAATAAAACTTTCTCTTGAGTGATTGCCAGTGAAAATTAAGGGCTTGAGTTGGACTTTAGTTACCAAATAGCAACATAAAGAAGAAACATTTCTAAGAAGAAATCCCTAACAGGAAAGACTGAGTATAAATGGTAAAATGTCATTAGTTAATGTTAACACAGTAGATATTTTCTAACATTAAACATTCACATACTACTCTAGTATGAAGTATAATGTCTAGTGGATGAATATAAGAAACAGATCTTATCTTGAGGTAAATTAAAGCTTTATCAAGCTATTAATAATTTTTTAAAGTATACATAGAAGTCACATAATAATTCTGTGTGGTAACTATGTTCATTTCTATAAGCTTTCACTCTTTTTCTGTTAAAATTGACTTCTATGGCATTAAAAGCAAATCTTTGACTAGCTTGCTGAATAAGATTAAGGAGTATAAAGGTGATATGGGTTATGTGGCATCAATATTTGTCTTCAGAATATTCAGAATTTGATGGAGTTAATTTGAAGACTCCATATTAGGTAAGTTTAATATAATGGAAAACTTGGACATTTCTTGATGAAATTACCAGAAGCTATTCACAATAGCAATGATGAATCTCTAATTACCTTTTATCAGTATGTGTTTTCCTAGGAATCTTCATTGAAGTTTTATAAAATGGCATTTGAAATTTATTGACAAAAAAGCATTTATAATTTCAACAGAAATCAATTAGACAAAACAAAAATCAAATTTTACGTTTAAAGATATGCTATTATTAAGTAAACTAAATCAGTATTTTTCACCTAGTAATTCTTCTCAATAGGTTATCCAAAGGAAATAATCATCAAGAGAGAAGTACTTGGCATGTGCTTTTCACATTATGAACTATTTGTGTGTGATGAAAAATATATCACTAGTTACCAACATGTAAGCAGCATAAATATTCACTGATCTTTGATTGCATTTGAAATTGCCATGCATTTATAAGTAGTTTTTAAAAATCATGTTCAGAGTTAATGATATGAAGACTTCAGTTTTTAAAACAAAACCCGCTCTTTCTTACCACTGTTTTCTCTTTCCATTTTTCAGTTTATTCCAAATATAAACATAAACATTTTGAAGCAAAGAAATAGAATACAAATAGTCACAATTATTAGGAGTGTGAATAATTGCAATCTTTTCATTTGACTTTTTTCCAGAAAGACATATATGTTAATAACATTATAAAAATAGTTTATTTTTAGTTTGTTATTGAAGGATAATAGCTTTACAGAATTTTGTTNCACTGTTTCCCAGCTGCTTGGTTACCACCACCCCTGCCCCATTTTATTTTTTTCCCCTCTAGAACTTCTGAATGAAAATACAAGAAACTATGAATTGATATACAGAAAGATTTTTACATCATAGCAAAATCTCTCAAGCTACAGCTCAAATTCATTTTGTCCTTTTGCTGCATTCTTAGTACAACTCCACTTTGGAAGAACTATCATCTGTATTAAGGGACAAATCTTTGGGCTGATCAATTATGCAAGTAATTGGTAACTACACCCACTTTCTAAAATGTTTTTATAGCACCCATTGACCCCATAGTGCGCACCTGAATACTCCATACATCATACAACTCTAATGCCTCAATATTCTTACCTATCACACCCATTATATCTGAACATTCCAGAATCCTAGAATTCCAGGAAGCACAAACACAAGAGGGGAAGGGTAGGGAGAGAGAGAGGGAGAGAAATGTCCACAGTGCACACGGCGGGGGGAGGGGAGACATTAAAAATTCATGAAATATAATTATCCCATAGAGTAAAAAGGTGATCATATTTTAGTATCAATAAGCCCAATATCTTATTTGTAAACAACCTTTTCAGAATTGACATAATTTTCCGTCTAACTTGCAAAAGAACATGGAACTCTTGCATAATTGTAAGCATTGAAACAGACTACCATATAGTTAGGTAGCCTGTAATATGTCAACAGGCAGAGAACAAAAGATGACAAGTTTGTTTTAAACAAAGAATTGAGTAAAACTGATAACAAAATCAATACACCACAGTTAATTATTTCTGTTATCCCTGCCAAGGACTTTGTAACTTAAGAACAGCTTATTCTCAGCATACCAGTTGCATGCAGTATATATACTTGCCTTCTCATAGCACAAAACAGAACATCTTCTTTGTTTTTAACCCAGTGTTTTCAATATGTGAGCAATGATTCATTAATGTACTGTGAAATCAGTTTAGTAGTTCACCACCATTTTTAAATGAAATAGATTAAAAGAGAAAAATGTGAATCACATGTAGTAAGAGTAAACATTGTTTCATGAAACTTTTATTCAGTAGTGTATGTGTATGAGTCTGAGTGTGAGAGTGTGGTGAATGTATGTGTGCTTGTGTGCATGTGCATGTATTTGTGTGTATGCTGGATNATGTGAATCACATGTAGTAAGAGTAAACATTGTTTCATGAAACTTTTATTCAGTAGTGTATGTGTATGAGTCTGAGTGTGAGAGTGTGGTGAATGTATGTGTGCTTGTGTGCATGTGCATGTATTTGTGTGTATGCTGGATTCAATGTAATTTTTTTTTCTTTTGCTGTAGGTTATTGTCAAAAAGTTTGATAAATATTGCTTTGAATTATTGGAACCACTGACCAGATGTTATAAATAATCATAAATAAATGAATCTGTCTAAATATAAATGGGCTTCCCAGATGGCTCAGTGGTAAAGAATCTGCCTTCCTTGCCTGAAGAATCCCATGGACAGAGGAGCCTGGCAGGCTACAGTCCATGCGGTTGCAAAGAGTCAGAGATGACTTACTGATGAAACAACAACAGAGATACATTAAAACCTTGGTCTTCCTGAACTGTTAGGGAATTCTATGATATCCTTTGGCATTGTGGTACCTAATCTGTGGCAATGCCCAGAAGGCAGTAAGTATCCAAAGAAAAACTTAAAACTCCAATAAAAATGGAAATGTGTTCTCTCTGTGACACAAGAACATCTGGGCATTTATGACATCTGGATTTGGAACTGACCTTCTCAGTTGTCACTTCCATTGCCATCTCTTGGGTACAGCGGCTCAGGGGCCTTGGCCAGTGCTGAACATCGCCTGAAAGTCTGTGACTTAAATAAAATTAAGAGTCAGTTTATGCTGTAGACTGTGCTGTCATTTTCACACAATGGTCATCCCTAGAAACTTTTCCTAGATTGGTAACATTTAGTCTAATAAATACCAAGCGATGAAGAAAGATTTATAGGAAGGTGTGTGTAGTAGGTGTGTGTGTGCTCAGCCACTCCGTCATGTCCAGCTCTTTGTGACTCTTTAGACTGTAAGTCCATGGGATTTTCCAGGCAAGAATCCTCGAGTGGGTTGCCTTTCCTCCTCCAGGTGATCTTCCCAACCCAGGGACTGAACTAGTGTTTGAGTCTCCTGCTTCGTCAGGTGGATTCTTTACCACTGAGCAACCTGGGAAGCCCCTGTAGGAAGGAATGTTTGGGGATAAATCAAGGAAGGAACTGATGAAGTGGTGTAGGATTGCAGCAAAGGAGATTTTCACATTTTCATAGGATAATTATACCAGAGAAGAGAAAAATGAGAGAGCTCATGGGGAGGAAAGAAAGAGGAGCATGGTAAGTACTAATTAAACAATTTAATTTTCTTAGTGTTACCTGAGCCCCTACTGTCAATCACTTGACAGATATTCACTGAGTGCGGGCTAGGTGGAAGGCCCTGAGGGGCACCAAAGTTCAGGCCCATCCCTTCCCTCCTGTAGCTCACAAGATGATCAAGAGTGAATTGGATAAAGTAAAACTGTTGTATGGCTGAGTAGGACACTGTCATTTAATCCATTCATGGAAATCTATGCAGGTCCATCTAAGAGAGAGAGCTGGAAAATTAGGTTGTGGTAAAATTGTGAAGGAGTACGTCAAGGCTGTATATTGCTGCCCTGCTTATTCAACTTATATGCAGAGTACATTATGAGAAACGCTGGGCTGGAAGAAGCACAAGCTGGAATCAAGTTTGCCAGGAGAAATATCAATAGCCTCAAATATGCAGATGACACCACCCTTTATGGCAGAAAGTGAAGAGGAACTAAAAAGCCTCTTGATGAAAGTGAAAGAGAAGGGTGAAAAAGTTGGCTTAAAGCTCAACATTCAGAAAATGAAGATCATGGCATCTGGTCCCATCACTTCATGGGAAATAGATGGAGAAACAGTGGAAACAGTGTCAGACTTTATTTTGGGGGCTCCAAAATCCCTGCAGATGGTGATTGCAGCCATGAAATTAAATGATGCTTACTCCTTGGAAGGAAAGTTATGACCAACCTAGATAGCA
>SJYX01003745.1:419146-455232 GCA_006410675.1 Oreotragus oreotragus | reverse complement strand
GCCCATAGACGGCAGCCCACCAGGCTCCCCCATCCCTGGGATTCTCCAGGCAAGAATACTGGAGCGGGTTGCCATTTCCTTCTCCAATGCATGAAAGAGAAAAGTGAAAGTGAAGTTGCTCAGTCTGTCCGACTGTTAGTGACCCCATGGACTGCAGCCCACCAGGCTACTACCGTCCATTGGATTTTCCAGGCAAGAGTACTGGGGTGGGGTGCCATTGCCTTCCCCGCCATGGGGTGGAGGAAGTTCATATCTCAAAGACCCTTCTTTCTGTGAGGCAAGAGAGAAGGTCTTCTGTAGTGAGGGAGGGGTCAGAGGGACAGACTGGATCCCTGACACTGGGACTTTCAAAAGGGAGTAGAGCAGACTTTCCCTGGTGGTCCAGTGGCTAGGACTTCACACTCCCAATGCAGGGGGCCTGAGTTCGATCCCTGGTCAGAGAACTAGATCCCACATGCTGCAAACAAAGATCCTACATACTGTAAAGATTCTACATACTGCAACTAAAACCCAGCACTGCCAAATTATTTAATTTATTATTTTAAAAGGAAGTCTACCTAAGAGAAGGAAATGCCCACCAACTCCAGTATTCTTACCTGGAGAATTCCATGGACAGAGGAGCCTTGCAGGCTATAGTTCACAGGGTCACAAAGAGTCAGACACAACTGAGCAACTAACAAGGTTCCCTGATGGCTTGGGGGTAAAAGAATCCATCTGCAATGCAGGAGACATGGAAGACATGGGTTCAATCCCTGGGTTGGGAAGATCCCCTGGAGAATTAAATGGCAACCCACTCCAGTAATCTTGCCAGGAAATCCAAGGGACAGAGGAATCTGGTGGGCTATAGTTCATGGGGTCGCAAAGAGTTGGACACGACTTAGCAAATGAGCACAGCACAGACCCAAGAGATACAAAAGGGAGGTATATGTGGAATGGTCCTGGGGGCTTGGCCGAGCTTGGCAAATAACTTGGCGGCACCAATCTACATAATCACGTAACTTTCTCTAGAGGTACTCTAAAGCCTGGGAGAAGGTGCCTAGAAAGAGAAAGTTGAGTTGGGTCAAGACCTGCAGATGGGTTGAAAGACTTGGCAAATGTAACACCCCACTGGCAACCACTTGATCCCATACCAGCCTGTGCTTGGAACCACTGTCTTGTCAGCAGGCCCTGCAGCTCATTCATTTTTATCCTCCCTGGTGTGGCATCCAATTTGCATGATGGCACAGCCTCCCCAGACATATCTAGATTTCTTCCCCTGAGAGCTCTTTTCAATATGATAACAGAGAGATGATAGGCTAGAAACTCAGAGGAGGAACGAAGACTGTGACTTTTATGGAGAGTGCCAAAGCTGGCTTGAGTATTATGGGACTCTATGAGCCCAGCAATAAATCCTTTTCGATTTGCAAGAGGCAAGATGCAAGCTTTATGATGTCCTGATATAGATCGAAATAGAATGCTACAACAGGTAGTATCTTAGGTTTCGTTCCCTCAAGACGCCAGAGGTAAAGTGACAGAGCTAACAGGCCAACTCCCATCTGGACAAACTGAAGACAGAATGGCAGGAAGGGAACAGGACATGTGTCTTTAGTTGCTGGAGAGGCAGGGAACAATAGTTTGGCCAGGAGTCAAGGTGGCAAGGAAGAAATGAAACAATATGTGCTCCCAAACAGGTGCCCACTAGGCCCCCTGGAGACAGGCACTCAGCTGACGCTACAGCAGGGTAGTTCTGAAGACTCTGTACAACAATACCTTCACAGAGCTTGAGCCTGGAGAAAGTGGGCCTTTTGAAGCCATGTCCCCATCCCACCTTGACCTTCTGGCCTGGGGCCCAGACAAGTGTGTTCCCTTTAGAGGCTGCCAGGTGCATCAGCGGGTCTGATAAAATGATGGAGAGGACCAGCTTGCCTTCAGACAGCACTGCACATTCCCAAAGCACTTTTTTTTAAAAAGCAGACTAGTACAGTGTCAAGAGCGCCACTCCAGGAGTCAGGAGTCTTGGCTTTAAGTGCTAGCTCTGCCACTTACCAGGACTGTGACCTTAAAGATGACACTTAACCTCTCTGAACCTCAGCTTCTAGCATTTCTAAACTGAAGATGATAATAACAGTACTGTTCTTAGAGTTGTTGTGAGGACTAAACAAAAGTACTTAGCACAGAGCACTTGTGACAAGCCTTCATTAGCTGCTTTCTTCCTCCTCCTCCTCTCCTTCCTCCTCCTTATCTCTTCTTCTTCATCATCATCGTCCTCTTTACCATTTAACATAAAGATCTTGAAGCGAGTCTTGCAACAGAATTAAGTCTGCATCTTGGCTCTGTACTTATTGGTCTGAGACCTTGGGCAAGTCACTTGCCTCCCTGAGCCTCCTTCTTCATCCTCAGTTTAAAGCAGACTTGCTGATGAAAACAAGATACCATGTGTGTGAAGTATACAGTCCTAGTCAGATGCTCATTTTGTATTTAAAAGGGCATCAATCTGCCTTTACACACAAGAAAAGGGACCTGAGAGGTAAAGGGATCTACCCAATGACGCAAAGGCCAACCACAGAGGAGAACCCAAGAACCTCTCTGCTCCCAACCCAGGCCTCTTCTCACTCATGCTCCCCAGCAGCAGGTGGTTCTCTACCCAGAAGAGAGGGTCCCATCTGGTCCCAGCAGTGGAGACTCTGCTGATGTGCATGCTTTCCTGCTGCTCACCAACCACAAAGGGAGCAGCACAGACCAAGTCCCTTTCAGGCAGAATTAGGTCAGAAGCAAGAAGCTCACAGACTTCTCTGAGCTCCTGAAGTCACTGAACAGTATTTGCAACTAGAGAGCCCAGGTCTCTTTATACTCAAAATGCTCCCCTTTCTCTACTCCCAGCTGAGCTTGGCGTCTGAACCTCCAGCAGGTAAGCACTGTTCCTTTAAGCCTCAGTCCGTAGTCAAAGGATGAACTCCCCAGGACCTGCATACAAGGCCTGCTACCAAGGATTAGTCATCAGCTCAGTAGTAGGAATCAGACTCTTCAGCTCTTTTACTCTCTGGGAGGGGAAAGGAGAGAGATTTAAAGTATGGGACACTGCTCAGGCCTCCTGTACAGCCAGAGAATAGTGGAAACAGCAGAGAAGACATTATAAATAGAGGGAGGGATGTAAAACCAGTAGACTGAAAAAGCAGCTCATCTGTACCCTCTCTGGGGATGGAGGGACAGGAAGGACTGAAGAGTCATCCATAGAAGGTTAAAAGGAGTGTGGACTTGAATGCAAAGGTCAGGGTTCCCATGCTGTGAGCAAATTTTGTAACCTCTCTAAGCCTCAACTTTTTCACCTATAAAACAAGGTGATAATATCATCTTCCTCATCAGATTATTTTGAGTAAGAAGAAATAATGTGTGTGAACCTGCTTATAAATCCCTGCCCAGATATAAGGGATTATTAGGACTCCAACACCAAAGGCACCTGGTAAACTTCCCAAAGGAGGCTCAGGGGTATAGTGACCTTGACAGCTTATGACCAGGTGAGATGCACATGGCATCCCCCCAGCCCCATCTAATGTTAAGCAGAGCATATCATGCACCTGTCATGCTTCACCTCTCAGTCCACCTCCCTCCCCACCTCTGGGGGAGTTTTGCAGCTCTCCCCAGGACCAACAGTAGGGCTTAAGAGCTCTGATCCCAGAGCAGAGGAGGTGGACAGTGAGCAGAGGGAAAGATGCTTAGGACTATATTTCTTTCCAGCCACAACCTCCAGACAGACAAAACACCCCTGGCACAAGCTGGGGAGGCAGAAACAATTAGGATGACCTCTCAGGGACATGGCTCTGGAGTCATTAAAGCAGTGACATAATTGGCCTGCCAGATCTGAGACGGCAGACACACATTCCAGCAATATGGCAAAACAGTTGTCTCAGGAAATAAATAAAGCAATATATAAATAATTACTGAAGCTATTAGCTATTTTCTTTCTCTGCCTTTCCCATCCCTGACACTACTGGAATCAGAGGCCCCACAAGGGCAACAATCAGAGGGAGAGATGGCAGGGGAAGGAATGGCTGGGCCCAGGGACCCCATATGGCCAGAGATTGTTGAAGGCCCTGCAGAAATGTGTGCCTGCAAGTCCCAAGGGGCCCCCACAGTCTTCCCTGAGAGTAGAGCAGATAGGGAGAGGCTAGGAGCAACCCCCAGGGAGGGACAGAAGAGAGATGAGACTGGTGCAAGGGCAGAGAAGACCTAAGGCCCACTTGCCAGGGCTTATGACTCAGCCCCAGAGAGGCGACTGGCTCCGAGCAAGGCTGAGCTTCCAGGTGTGTGAAGTAGGGAATGAGAGAGAATGTGGCAGGAGGCTGGGCTGTGCATTCCACCCTGCACGGGCATTCCCATGCACTCCCATACCTTCCTCTTTTCTTTTCCCAAATAAGCCCTGCACCTAAAGTAACAGAAATGAAGAAGGTCATTATACAGAGGTAGAATCACAGTTGGTAAAAAGGGAACAAGAGCAGTCACGGCAGCCCTCAAACAAGGCCATTTTGACTTTTTGTACTCTCCACTAGGTTGTGTTTATTTTATTAAACCCTTGCTATATGCCCAATACTGCTATGCAAATAGTAACTCCTATAATCTTCATTACAGCCATATAATTTATAGACTATAATAATTCCCATGTTAAAATGGCAACCCACTCCAGTGTTCTTGCCTGGAGAATCCCAGGGATGGGGGAGCCTGGTGGGCTGCCCTCAATGGGGTCACACAGAGTCGGACACGACTGAAGCGACTTAGTAGTAGTAGTAGTAGTACAGATGATAAAATCAGGACATAGGAACATTAGCCAAATTGCCTAAAGCAACACAACTAGTAAATGGTGAAATCAGGATTTGAACCTAAGACCGTGCTCTTAACCCCTGTATCATGCTTCCTGATAGTTGAAATTCAAACTGTATACCTGCTAAGTTATATTGGAATTCTACAGTTGTTTGTGGGCATCCTCCACCAGTCTAAGCATTGCTGGTGGGTTCCGTGAATGCCAGCACCAGGCCTTGGTGGGTCACTGCCAAATTCCCAGGGCCTAACGTAGGGACTCAATGATTAAATGAAGCTATTCATGAATTAAAGATTCAGTAAGTATTTGCTGAAAATCAACTAAGTACCAAACACTATGCAGATGTTTAGGATGGTGGAGAGATGAATAAGACCCATCTCCTTACTCTCAAGCTTGTTTTATTTGTTGAAAAAAAACCACAAATAATTACAATACTTTTAAGACAGGAGCTATTTTCAATGTATGGACAGAATTAGAGACAACTCTGAGACAAAGGAAACATAGTCCTGCTTCTTGTGCCTCTGTGCTCCCCTCTGTGCTACCAAGAGGGGAGGTAACATTTGAGCTGTGACTTGAAGAAGTAGATAATCACAAGCAGAGAACAGGTGTCAGGTGGAAGCATCTCAGGCAAAGAGAAAAGCACGAGGGAAGTCAGAGGTATGCTGGGGACAGGTAGTCTGGTGTGGGTGGAGTCCAGGTTATAGGAGTGGGAAAAGAAGAAGATGCTTTTGGAGAGGTAGGTAGGGGCCTACTGCTCAGTTCAAACTTGGTCCTGTAACTCGAGGAAAATCATCAGCAAACTCTTAAGCAGGGGAAAGATATGATCAGATTTGTGTTCTGAAAATCTCAGCATCATTGAGTGAATGACAGAGGAGAGCATGAAGTTAGGGAGATCACACAATAGGCAGTTTCAGTAGTCCAACAGAATGATGGCAGCATCCCAAACCCAGACAACAACTATAGGAAAAGAGAAAAGTCAGTGGAGGTGAGAGGTGTTTTTGAAGCTGTATTGATAGCACTTGGTGATGGGATGTGGGAGAGTGAAGGCAAAGGGGGATTCAAGGATGCCTCCCCACAGATGTAGAGAACAAACATATGGATACCAAGAGGGGATGGAGGGAGGTGGGATGGATTGGGAAACTGAGACTGGCATTTATACACTGCTATGGAGAAGGCAATGGCACCCCACTCCAGTACTCTTGCCTGGAAAAGCCCATGGACAGAGGTGCCTGGTGGGCTACAGTCCATGGAATCGCTACGAGTCAGACATGACTAAGCGACTTCACTTTCACTTTTCACTTTCATGCACTGGAGGAGGAAATGGCAACCCACTCTAGTGTTCTTGGCTGGAGAATCCCAGGGACAGCGGAGCCTGTTGGGCTGCCATCTATGGGGTCACACAGAGTCAGACACAACTGAAGTGACTTAGCAGCAGCAGCATGTATAAAAATATAGGTAACTAATAAGAACCTACTGTATGGCATAGGGAATTCTTCTCAAGGCTCTGTGGTGACCTAAATGAGAAGGAAATCCAGAGAAGGGATGTATGTATGGCTGATTCATTTTGCTGTACAGCAGAAACTGACACAGCAGTATAAAACAACTATACTCCAATTAAATTTTTTTTTAAAAAGTGACTCCCACTTTCCTGGCCTGGAAAACTAGATAGATGGCATTGCCAAAGACAAATATAAAATATGTGTGGTAGATTAAGATGGGAGTGATGATGAATTTTCTATCAGATCTGTTGTGTTTGAGGTACATGTACAGGGATTACATACCAGTGGTGATGCCCAGTAGGTGATGCCCAGTGCCCAAACTGCCCAGCAGTTTGACACATAAGCTCAGGAGAGGGAGGTAGAGAGAGATTAGATTTGCTGCTGCTGCTGCTAAGTCACTTCAGTTGTGTCCGACTCTGTGTGACCCCATAGATGGCAGCCTACCAGGCTCCACCGTCCCTGGGATTCTCCAGGCAAGAACACTGGAGTGGGTTGCCATTTCCTTCTCCAATGCATGAAAGTGAAAAGTGAAAGTGAAGTCACTCAGNCGACTCTGTGTGACCCCATAGATGGCAGCCTACCAGGCTCCCCCGTCCCTGGGATTCTCCAGGCAAGAACACCGGAGTGGGTTGCCATTTCCTTCTCCAATGCATGAAAGTGAAAAGTGAAAGTGAAGTCCCTCAGTCGTGTCCGACTCTTCGTGATCCCATGGACTACAGCTTACCAGGCTCCTCCGTTCATGGGATTTTCCAGGCAATAGTACTGGAGTGGGGTGCCATTGCCTTCTCTGCCCTATCCAGTCTAGTTGTGGATTTTCCAGATTTGCTTTTTACATTCAGGCCAATTCAGTCTTTGAAGTAATAATTAATATCCAGGCCCTGTTGACTATTAGAAACCCTTGAAGCTCAGATGGTAAAGAATCTGCCTGCAATGCAGAAGACCTAATTTGATCCCTGGGTCAGGAAGATCTTCTGGAGAAGGAAATGGCAACCCACTCCAGTATTCTCGCCTGAGAAATCCCATGGGAAGAGGAACTCGGCAGGCTACGGTCCATTGGGTCACAAAAGAGTTGGATAAACTGAGCAACTAACAAATACTTCATTAAATAGAGGTTGGGTTTGGTTTTTTTTTTTTCCTAACCATAAATGGCAAAAATTCCAAGTACCAATGTATAACACAGAATAAGGGGATTGTAACACATCTGGCTGAGAACAAATCTAGGTCAGGGCTGGAATCTTGGGAAGCCTTTGACCTTAAGTAATTCTTCTCTCCTTTCACTGGTGGCTCAATGGTAAAGAATCCAGCTGCCAATGCGGGAGATGTGGGTTCAATCCCTGCAACAGGAAGATATCTGGAGAAGGAAATGGCAACCCACTCCAATATTCTTGCCTGGAGAATCCCATGGACAGAGGAGCCTGGCAGGTTACAGTCCATGGAGTTGCAAGAGTCAGGCACAACTTAGTGACTAAACAAGCAACTCACAGTCCCTATAAGCCTTGGTTTCTCTACTTGTAAAATGGACATGTATTTAATACCTATATCAGCAAATCGTTCAGTTCAGTTGCTCAGTCGTATCCAACTCTTTGCGACCCCATGGACTGCAGCATGCCAGACTCCCCTGTCCATCACCAACTCCCAGAGCTTACTCAAACTCATGTCCATTGAGTCTGTATGCCATCCAACCATCTCATCCTCTGTTGTCCCCTTCTCCTCCGGCCTTCAATCTTTCCCAGCATCAGGATCTTTTCCAAAGAGTCAGTTCTTTGCATCAGGTGGTCAAAGTATTGGAGTTTCAGCTTCAGCATTAGTCTTTCCAATGAATCTTCAGAACTGATTTCCTTTAGGATTGATTGGTTAGATCTCCTTGCAGTCCAAGGGACTCTCAAGAGTCTTTTCCAACACCACAGTTCAAAATCATCAATTCCTCAGTGCTCAGCTGGTTAAAATAGAAATTGCATGCTGAATATTTAATATGGTAGCTGAATATTTGCTGTGACTACTCTCATTAGTACACCTATTATTACTACTGCCGCTACTATAACTCCTACTATATCCTTTACTATTACTGCTACTATTATTACCATTCTTATTTTGAATACTACTGTTACTGCTATTATTAACATCAGTGAGCTTGATTGGCTTTTCATCCAGCACTACAGTACCCAAAGTGAGTTGAATCTATTCTAGAAAAATATGATTTTAGAATTGAAGGAATTAAGTATAGCTTAGTTTTGTATTTCAAATTTCTAATGCTTTTAAGTTCTATTGAGTTAGCATATCCATTTCAGCATGTATGTTCAAATATTTTTCTCACAGGAATGCATAGTCAAATAAGCTTGCAAAATACTAGTCTAGTAATTGCCCAAGCAAGTAAGCAACACATTATAAATATCAATATTATAGTAAATCCTATGGCAGTGATCTGGATATGAAAGTCTTACTTAAGGAAAAAGATCTAACTGACAAATTTATGCTATGTTTGACCTATGGGGCCATGGCTGGTCAGCACAATGAAGTCTGTTCATTTAGGCATAAATTTGATTAATCATGCCAATAAGATTCTTCTATTAGAAATATGAATCAGAAACATATAAATAATCAGTCAATTTACAGTGGGAGTAGAAGATGAAAAGGTAAAAGGAACTCATTAGAAGCTGAGCCTATATCTCTTAAAATGTAAGTAAGTAGCAGTGATGAAAACACAGGTAATATAAGCTGCAGAATAGAGGAAAAGAAAAATATGAGGTGATTGTCAGACGTAGGAGCAACACAGAGAGAAGCTGAGTCACCACAAAATAAGAGTAATGAATTCTTGCTACTGAGGGCACATGGGGATAACCCTATCCTTAGAGTTCTTGTGTATTCTCCAGTTTCTAAATTACATTTCATACTTTGCAAGGTTCTGGTATATTGCAGGTCTTAGAATCCTATGAGACTGACTTCATTTCCATAGGTACTTTCTTCAATATACCGCCAAATTATTCGCAGTAACTTGATTGATTCCTAAATCTTTACTTAGCTTCAAATGTCAAGCCACAAAAGCAAGTGTGCAACAAATATAATCTTCATTGTTTTTATATAACTCAACCTAATTTCAGTTTTGTGCCACAACTCTATTCGACAGCAGAAACTAAATCTTGGTCAATTCTATGTGATTCTAGACATATCAGGGCTCCCACCACTGCTCCTGGCACCTACTGTGCAGTCCTCAGGTATCGACAGGGCACAAAATAGGGATAATTCATCTGCTGCCTCGAGGTTCTTTCCCGAAACAGGTATTCATTACATTGACGACAGGCAATGCCTTTGGTTCTTTTTTTAAATTGAACTATAGTTGATTTATAATATAATATTACTTCCAGGTGTACAGTATAGTGATTCAGTATTTTATAGATTGTGCTCCATTAAAAGTTATTAGAAGATAATGGCTATACATTCCTGTGCTCTGCTGTATATCTTTGTTGCTTGTCTATTTTATACACAGTAGTCTGCATCCGTTAATCCCATACCCTTAATTTGTCCCTTTTCTCTTCCAGCTCCTCATTGGTCAGCACTGGTTTGTTTTCTATATCTGTGAGTCTGTTTCGTTTTGCATATACATTCATCTGTATTCTTTTTGATTCCACCTATGTGATATAAAATATGTCTCTGATTTTTGAGATTGAAAGCTTTTTGCTATGTTGTTCCTCACTCCTAACTGCAAGAATAGGAGCTATGGAAAATTTAGTGGTGCTGTGGTTTCTTTCACTACTCCTCTGTTTTTCTCAAGACCAATGTCTGAAACGCTTGACAAATGTCTAAATTTGCAATGTCTAAAAAGCTTTGCAAACGTCTGGGAGACTTTACCAGACTTATGAACTGTGCTTGCTCAGATGGCATTTCTCTACTCAGGAAACTGATCAGTTCTCTATTTTTTTATGCAGTCCTGAGGCAAAGGAACGTCTTCTCCAAGAACTCAAAATCTAGGAATTTATCATGTCTCTCTGTCCACTCTGAAACTTTTTCCACAATCACCTGGGGAGACAGGCTGAGCACTCATCTTATTCACTCTAATTTAAAGGAAGTTTTCTTTGAGGGGAGAAGTTTCTGATCACACTTCAATTAAATAACCTCTCCTTGAGTGTGGAAATATTGCACATTAGACATGCAGTTTTAGAAAATGACTTCTGATTGCAAAATCTGAGTTATTGGTTTCATACTAGCCTAATATTCTGACCCAGATTCTTAAAAAAGTAAATTTGCTTAATATAAATGTAAAACCATCTTGACAAATTTAAAAAAACAGTTATCCTTTTGTCCACAAATATTTTAAGATCTTTTCAGCATTATATTCTCAATCAAGTCATTGATAGCCATCATTATTTAGTGAGATGGTAGAGCTGGCTTGGCAAAGTTACTCTTAAGAAAATCAGGATAGTAAGATTATTTCTCAAAGGTGAATACCTAACCACAGTTTAATAATGTCAGTTATTTCTTTATCATCACAGATGTATGTGAAATGTGCTGTTAGATATGCATTGCTTTCTCTAACACCATGACAAGATTCCTTAGTACTTACTTTAGTTTTCAGAGGCACACATTTATTTGGTGAAAATGATCATTTAACCTTTACAGTTACTAAGATTTTAATATTTCAGATACAACCTGTTCCTCAAGATTAGACCAGAAAAATTATAAATATTTTGAGAATAGAGGTTTTAATGACTTCACTCTTCCTGTGGGAGACATGTCATTTAACTATATACTAGTTTTTGTTGTTGTCGTTTGTGATGATTATTAATTTGTTTACTTATATGACTGCATGGGTCTTAGTTGAGCATGCAGGATTTTTGATCTTCATTGTAACATGCAGTGTCTTTTAGTTGTGGCATGTGGGTTCTAGTTCCTAGAACAGGGATAGAACCCAAGTCGACCTGCACAGGAGTGTGAAGTCTAAACCATTAGACCACCAGGGAAGTTCCATACAATAATCTTCTAATGTAACCTATGTCCCTACAAGTCTACTAAAATCAGAATTGGAAGTGATGTTCTCATGGCTGATTTGATTCTTCCCTGAGCAGTTTTTAAATGTCTTGATCACAGAGTACTTTCCTTCCATTCTGTATTCAAATAATGTGATTCAATTATTTGTTTTTTTACTCCTTGTCCACATTCATTAATTCAGTTAGCAGATATTTCCTGAACAGCCAGGGTTTATAAAGAGGAATAAATTCACTCTTTGAACATGTCTACAATCCGGAAAATGGAAAAAGGAAAAGGCATGGGCACAAATAGAAGAAAAGTGTTATTGGGGTTAAGATGTAAATGTTTAAATATTAGTGAACCCAAGCATAAGAGGAGTGGTTAGTTTTAAGAAAAGAAAGGAAAAAATGTGGGATAAATGCATCTAGAATCAGAGGCAGAATTAGACCCGAGATGATATCCTTTAGGGACAAAAAGTAGTAAAATCTGAATATAGTTCTGATTATTCTTTTTTTTTTTTGACATTCATTATTTTAAGGCTAATTTATTTATTTATTTATTTTTTAGCACTTCCATTTTATTTTACCTTACAGTACTCTATTGGTTTTGGCATACATTGACATGAATCTGCCATGGGTACACATTTATCTGGCTTTTTGTGGGGGCAAGGGGTTTCCCTGATAGCTCAGCTGGTAAAGAATCTGCCTACAATGCAGGAGACACCAGTTTGATTTCTGGGTTGGGAAGGTCTGCTGGAGAAGGGATAGGCTACCCACTCCAGTATTCTTGGACTTCCCTTAAGGCTCAGCTGGTAAAGAATCCGCCTGCAATGCAGAAGATCTGGGTTTGATCCCTGGGTTGGGAAGAGACCCTGGAGAAGGGGAAGGCTACTCATTCCAGTATTCTGGTCTGGAGAATTCCATGGCCTGTATAGTCCAAGGGGCCGCAAAGAGTCAGACACGACCGAGCCACTTTCATATGGCTTTTAGTTCACAGCATTCTTACTGGTGCCCACCCTTTTCTGCTCTGTTGACAGCTTCATTTACTCTGGTAGTAAGGAGTAACTGGGATTGTTACTTAGTTATTGCACAAGGAGAATCTCATCAGTAATTTCATAAGACTAAAATACTACTCATTTTTCTCTAGCATTTAAATAACTACTGTAGAAGGTAGAATAATAACCCTACCAAGACATCTACATCATCAATCCCTGAAACCTATGAATTATGTTAGGGGGCAGAGGAGAACAGGGTTGCAGATGAAATCAGTGCTGTTAGTAAACAGACTTTACTGAGCAAGCTCTGGTTTTCCAGGTGGGTCCAATATAATCACAAGGCTATTTTAAGAGTGGAAGAAGGAATCAAGAGAAATAGATGGCAGCATAAGGATTCAATCCGATGTTGCTGAGAATTGAAGATTTCTCAAAGAACCATGAGAAAAAGAGCAGATGGCCTCGAGAATTTGGAAAAGACGAGGAAATAAATCCTCCCCTACAACATCCAGTGAAGAAAGCAGGCCTGCCTACGTCTTGACTTTAGGGTATTGAGACCCATGTCAGATTTCAAAGCATAATAAATCACTTATTGGCCTTTTGGCTAAGATCAAATGTAACATGGGGGCTTCTGTGGTAAAGAGGTGGCAAAGTGGTAAGGAATCTGCCTGCTAATAGAGGAGATGCAAGAGACACAGGTTCGATCCCTGGTCAGGAAGATACCCTGGAGCAGGAAATGGCAACCCTCCAGTATTCTTGCCTGAAAAATACCATGGCCAGAGGAACCTGGTGGGCTACAGTCCATGGGGCTGCAAAGAGTCAGATACAACTGGACACAACATAATCAATATGTTAAGTCTCCAAATCGGAGATATTTTTATACAGTAGACACAAAAACAAATAGAGCTATCTTCAATAACCTCTTATTTGGGAACTTGAAGTCTATTTTTTGTTAATTTAGCCTGGCTCTCAACCCCTATGATAAACTAAATATTATAGGATTATCTGGTTTAAAAAAAAAATCTGACTTTGATTTAATCAACAGATATGTCTGGGGCCCTTGCTACAGACTATCAGTCCTTTCTTTTGTGGGGCTTAAAGTCTGATGAGGAGGTAGGAAAAAATTAAAGCAAGGACTTTTATTAAGTGCAACCAAAGAAAAGTCCCACAAGCAATAAGCAGTTATAGGCAGACAACCTAAACTAGAAATTTGAAAGATCTCTTTCCATGAAAAGTAATATTTAAATAGTAACCTCAATGATGAACAGAAAGTATCCCTAAGTAGGGCTTGGGTTGCAGAATTCTAGAGATCAGGAACTGTGACTGTTCCCTCAAGTGCAAAGGAGGTCACACATTTCAGTTCAGGGAAGTGAAAAGAACCATTATCTGTCCTCTAAGTAACTCCTTGATGAGATTTCACTCACACCCTCCACTCACCAGTGTTTTTACCATGGTGTTTGGAAAGTCTCTTTCCCTCTCATAGCCACATATCCATACTTCATTTACTTTTCTAGTTCTGCATACAAAAAATCACCTCTCATATCTCACAGCTGGAAACAGTCTTTCTGCCTACTTCTTTAGCACTTTATCTGTTCCTCTTCTCTGGCATTTATCACTCTCTCCTTTGTGGTATGGTTATTTTTGAGAATTTCTTGCTTCCCAGACTAGACTATAGATTTTAGCTTTTCAAGTGTTCTTGGAAAGTGTGAAAGGGCAGAAAGCAGCATATGGAGTGAAAGCGCTGGGTGTGATACAGAGATTGATTCGGAAAAAAATAAAAAAATTGGAAAGCTGAAAAACTTGAACATGCTGCAAAAGGATTAGGAGCTGAATAGAGGCACTGGTAGCATTTAGCCTTTTCAATTTCTCACAAGCCCTGTAGTCACATATGGATAATCGTTTCTCAGTTAAACAATTGTTATGACTGCTATTCCCAATTCTCTGCCAATTACTTCAATCTGGAGATAGACGACAATTATCTATTTAAGTAAAATGTATCTAAAGGATTTTCAACTCTATGTCACCAAATGAGCTGGCACATTCTAGTCACAAGCCTGTACCTAACGTGAGAGCATATGGAAGAAAGTATAAAATATAAAGAGTTAACCAAGTTTTCACTGCTTAGCATAGACTATCTGAATATTTGAAAACACTCCCATATTGCATTTGGATATGTTAGTGATGGGCAAATACTGAAGGCATAATTTTAAAACTCTTATGTAAGATATTGTACAATATCTCACTATATATGTCATGATATATTGTAATATAACTTTAAACTCAATTATTTAAAGCAATAAAAACGAGTTGTCTCTACATATAATTCGAAAGTTGCATAGGGTCTTCTTTCTCCTCATGGTTCTCATCCAGGGACCAGGAGATGAAGTCTCAGGTGCCCACCCTTTTCTGCTCTGTTGACAGCTTCATTTACTCTGGTAGTAAGGAGTAACTGGGATTGTTACTTAGTTATTGCACAAGGAGAATCTCATCAGTAATTTCATAAGACTAAAATACTACTCATTTTTCTCTAGCATTTAAATAACTACTGTAGAAGGTAGAATAATAACCCTACCAAGACATCTACATCATCAATCCCTGAAACCTATGAATTATGTTAGGGGGCAGAGGAGAACAGGGTTGCAGATGAAATCAGTGCTGTTAGTAAACAGACTTTACTGAGCAAGCTCTGGTTTTCCAGGTGGGTCCAATATAATCACAAGGCTATTTTAAGAGTGGAAGAAGGAATCAAGAGAAATAGATGGCAGCATAAGGATTCAATCCGATGTTGCTGAGAATTGAAGATTTCTCAAAGAACCATGAGAAAAAGAGCAGATGGCCTCGAGAATTTGGAAAAGACGAGGAAATAAATCCTCCCCTACAACATCCAGTGAAGAAAGCAGGCCTGCCTACGTCTTGACTTTAGGGTATTGAGACCCATGTCAGATTTCAAAGCATAATAAATCACTTATTGGCCTTTTGGCTAAGATCAAATGTAACATGGGGGCTTCTGTGGTAAAGAGGTGGCAAAGTGGTAAGGAATCTGCCTGCTAATAGAGGAGATGCAAGAGACACAGGTTCGATCCCTGGTCAGGAAGATACCCTGGAGCAGGAAATGGCAACCCTCCAGTATTCTTGCCTGAAAAATACCATGGCCAGAGGAACCTGGTGGGCTACAGTCCATGGGGCTGCAAAGAGTCAGATACAACTGGACACAACATAATCAATATGTTAAGTCTCCAAATCGGAGATATTTTTATACAGTAGACACAAAAACAAATAGAGCTATCTTCAATAACCTCTTATTTGGGAACTTGAAGTCTATTTTTTGTTAATTTAGCCTGGCTCTCAACCCCTATGATAAACTAAATATTATAGGATTATCTGGTTTAAAAAAAAAAAATCTGACTTTGATTTAATCAACAGATATGTCTGGGGCCCTTGCTACAGACTATCAGTCCTTTCTTTTGTGGGGCTTAAAGTCTGATGAGGAGGTAGGAAAAAATTAAAGCAAGGACTTTTATTAAGTGCAACCAAAGAAAAGTCCCACAAGCAATAAGCAGTTATAGGCAGACAACCTAAACTAGAAATTTGAAAGATCTCTTTCCATGAAAAGTAATATTTAAATAGTAACCTCAATGATGAACAGAAAGTATCCCTAAGTAGGGCTTGGGTTGCAGAATTCTAGAGATCAGGAACTGTGACTGTTCCCTCAAGTGCAAAGGAGGTCACACATTTCAGTTCAGGGAAGTGAAAAGAACCATTATCTGTCCTCTAAGTAACTCCTTGATGAGATTTCACTCACACCCTCCACTCACCAGTGTTTTTACCATGGTGTTTGGAAAGTCTCTTTCCCTCTCATAGCCACATATCCATACTTCATTTACTTTTCTAGTTCTGCATACAAAAAATCACCTCTCATATCTCACAGCTGGAAACAGTCTTTCTGCCTACTTCTTTAGCACTTTATCTGTTCCTCTTCTCTGGCATTTATCACTCTCTCCTTTGTGGTATGGTTATTTTTGAGAATTTCTTGCTTCCCAGACTAGACTATAGATTTTAGCTTTTCAAGTGTTCTTGGAAAGTGTGAAAGGGCAGAAAGCAGCATATGGTGTGAAAGCGCTGGGTGTGATACAGAGATTGATTCGGAAAAAAATAAAAAAATTGGAAAGCTGAAAAACTTGAACATGCTGCAAAAGGATTAGGAGCTGAATAGAGGCACTGGTAGCATTTAGCCTTTTCAATTTCTCACAAGCCCTGTAGTCACATATGGATAATCGTTTCTCAGTTAAACAATTGTTATGACTGCTATTCCCAATTCTCTGCCAATTACTTCAATCTGGAGATAGACGACAATTATCTATTTAAGTAAAATGTATCTAAAGGATTTTCAACTCTATGTCACCAAATGAGCTGGCACATTCTAGTCACAAGCCTGTACCTAACGTGAGAGCATATGGAAGAAAGTATAAAATATAAAGAGTTAACCAAGTTTTCACTGCTTAGCATAGACTATCTGAATATTTGAAAACACTCCCATATTGCATTTGGATATGTTAGTGATGGGCAAATACTGAAGGCATAATTTTAAAACTCTTATGTAAGATATTGTACAATATCTCACTATATATGTCATGATATATTGTAATATAACTTTAAACTCAATTATTTAAAGCAATAAAAACGAGTTGTCTCTACATATAATTCGAAAGTTGCATAGGGTCTTCTTTCTCCTCATGGTTCTCATCCAGGGACCAGGAGATGAAGTCTCAAGCAGCAGTCCCCAACCTTTTCGGCACCAGGGACCAGTTTAGTGGAAGACCATTTTTCCATGGAGGTAGAGGCGAGAGGGGTTCAGGCAGTAATGCGAGTGATAAGGGGAAATGAGAAACCACAGAAAAAGCTCGGCTCCTTTGCCCCCAGCTCACCTCCTGCTGTGCTGCACTTCCTTACGAAGGCAGACCTCTATCCATTCGTTACCCAGGGGCTGGGGACAGTGAGGACGTGCATGTGCGCACGCGCTCAGTCGCTCAGTCACGTCCCACTGTTCCCAACACCGTGGAGTGTAGCCCGCATCTGGGGACGTGTGTGTGTGCACACGTGCGCGCAGTCTGTCGCTAAGTCATGTTTGCAACCCCTGGAGTGTTGCCCGCCAGACTCCTCTATCCATGGGATTTTCCAGGCAGGAATACTGCAGTGGGTTGCCATTTCCTTCTCCAGGGGATTATCCTGATCCGGGGATGGAACCCACATCTCCTGGATTGGCAGGCTGGGACTACTGGGCTGGAAGGATATTTGCTATGGCTGTGTGAAGACAGAGGATGAAAAATTGAATTTGAAGTACCGCTCAGTTGCAGCATATTAACTTTTATCTTCTCGCGAGATTATGCCATCTTGTACTTAAAGGGAGCCAGGAAACGCAGTGATCTCACAGCCTCGGACTGAAGAAGGAGGGCAGAAATATTGGTGAATAGTAATACATCCTATGTTGATTTATTGATATACACCATTTAAAAATAATGTCTTAAAATAAATCTGTTAAGGACCAAAAAGTAAAAGAGAAAAATACAGAGCAAGAAAGTGTGGCTCCAACTTGGAGAGAGGTAACTCTGTTAACAGTTACCAACAGTGGGGAGGGGGAGGGGGAGAAACATGAGTCCTCTTAAAAGTGTCACCTGTGAAGTTTTCTTCCAAACGCATTTAACTTGTGTCTAATACATTTTTATCTAATTGTTTATACCATTCAGAAGATAGAGAGAGCAGTTAAATGACAAAAATCAGTAAATAACAAATTTGTTCAGATGAAATCAGAAGAGAAAATATTCTGCAGGGTAACTAACCAAGCCTCAATAAATTGATGTCATAGGAAAAACAAAATTTGGGGGAGGTGGAATTATTCTGTTTTAGAGATAGAGTATCCAAAAGCAAGCTATGTGGTTTTTGACTGAATCTTGCTCTAAATAATCCAATAGTGGGAAATTTAGAAAATTTGAATATACCTATATGCTTTTAGGTAATTTTTGCCAATTTTTATGTATAGTAACGGTTGAGAAATTTTGTATTAGAAATAAAGCAACCTAGTTTTAGAGAGATATATATTAATATCTTTAGGAATAAAATGTAATGGTGCACTTAATCTATTTGAAACTATTTTAGCAAGAATTAAACAAGTATGGCAAATTGTTAACAATTGTTCTCTATGAGAGGAGGCTTTGTGGGTCTTTTGATTAGGAAGATTGAGAAGGCTGGCCAGGCCTGGGTCTTGTATTGTCCACGGGATCTGGCTGCTCAGGGTCCAAAAGTCATTAGAGGCCAGGTTGGTGGAAAGGAAAGTTGCTTTATTTTGGTTGCCAGCAACTGGGCTGGGGAAGGAAGTCTGTCCAAAGCCTGGTACCCTGCCCATGACAGTGAGGGGGAAAGAGGTTTTACATAGATGGAGGGGCTCCATGCAGAAACAGGATGGTCAGCTCTGATAGTCGTCTTCAGATCGGCCATTGGTGGTCTGATCAGTGTCATCTTTGTTGCTTTAAGTACAGTTAATCTTCAGTTTCAGAGGCAGTTAGTTTCCAACTTTGAGGCCAATTCTCAGAATTGTGGCAGCTTATGTCATGGCTACATTCTGATCATCATGCAGTTATCTTTTCCAGCTGGTGGGGTTTCAGTTATCTCTAAGACAGCTCACAGGATGTGGCTCAGAATACACCTATAGCCTTTGAGGAGGAACTAAACGTCCTTGACTTTGCTTTGTGATTGTGTTATCATCATTTGGTCACCTTTGACTGTTTTGCTTTGTTTTGTACATTCTCACATCTTTCTCTGATTAAACTTATTCTTTGGCTAAAGTTTTTCCACAGATGAGAGGCAAGCAGAGGACATGGGGTGGCAAGGATGATAGGGTCCGTCTCTGTTTCACACAGCTGAGGATGGAAGTAGGTGGTCAGTCTAACTTGAAATCATGGATGAAGAGTTAAAAGGGGATTGTTTCTTAAAAGAAAGTCAGGGTGTGATTACTTGGAAAAAAATATTAATGGATTCTGGGTCAGGAAAATAACTGGTAATTATTGATCCATGATTCAAATTTAGATGTCTAGCTCTGTAAATACTAGATTCTTCCAGCCATAATACACTGTGGAATGAATCACTCCTTCTTTGTTCTTCCATAGCCCTTTGACCGTAGTGAACATAATTTATTTGCCATTTTGGTTTGTTGTACACATGTTTGATCCTCTATGAGTAGGAACTGACAATTATGTATTCATCTCTGTTTAGCTTGTGAGTAGCATCCAGTGGTCTCCAGTGATGTATGTTAGAGTGAATCAGCTGGGACTGGTGCTCAGCAAATACTTGTTTGATTATGAATAAATGAGATAATTGAAGTGAATTGTATTTTTAAATCTCTTATGGTGAGTGTGCTTTGTAGTAACAAATTCATATGCTCCTATAAAGTGTTTAAGAGTTTCTTGGTAGATTCAACAACTTTGTTTCTACCACAGTAAAACTGAAATTGAATAATGTCTGGTGAAATCTGCAAGATGTCCCTGTACTAAGCCATTTAAATACATACATCAAAGTTTACAACTGAGTAAATTTTATTTGCTTGACACTTTTAATGCCTTTAATCACATATTGGCTTCTCTCCAAAACTGGAATTAATAGCTTCTATATTCAAAATGTTTATGAAACTGCCTGAAGAAATATTGTGTTTTTAATTTCATGTTTTGGGGAGTAAGCGCAGTACTACAGTAATTATTCCCATGAATAAACTATAACTGTCTTTATCTGTATATTTATCTTAATGTTCTCCTAAGTTGTTTACTTCTCTCTACCANTATATTCAAAATGTTTATGAAACTGCCTGAAGAAATATTGTGTTTTTAATTTCATGTTTTGGGGAGTAAGCAAAGTACTACAGTAATTATTCCCATGAATAAACTATAACTGTCTTTATCTGTATATTTATCTTAATGTTCTCCTAAGTTGTTTACTTCTCTCTACCAGGCCTATACCATTTAGCATGTTAATTCACTTATAATCTCTGACTTTTATTTGTTCTGTCATACCAAAATGGCTTTGAATATAAGACATACTTCTGCATTTATATTACTCTAATATTTGATCTGAAGTTTTTAAATAAATGTGTCCATCCATGACCATATCAAAGCTTTTTTGCCCACATCAGATAAGCTGGCTAAAATTGGATAAAATTTGTATTGCTATAAATAAAGGACATTTCAAAGCTAGCTTCCTCTTTAGATATTTTCTACCTCAGCAAGTGTGCTGAATATAACTTATGAAAATAACCTTTATTGTCAGTTTGTTTAGCAGCGTAAATAATCTCATTAGATATTCCAAAAATCCTAAAGAAACATTTACTATCTAATTTTACATATATAGAAACTTGCATAATTTCACTTGAGTCACTCAGCTCCAAAGTGGCATGTGGATGAATGCTTGCTTTTATACTCAGCCTATAAAAACTTGGAGTTTCCTAAAAAGCAAGCATGCATGCACCTCGCCTGCAAGTAACTGTCTTGATTTGGTGGTGGAGGTGCCCGGCAAAGTTGACGTGGAGCCTTGGGGAGATGGAGAGGCTGAGTGAATAGTGGGGACTGCTCAACTGACCTTCAGTACAATCTGATGCATCCAAAGATGAAGTAGCCCAGCAAGGAAAGTGCAATAGCAGTAGAAACTCCAGAATCCGGATTGTTTATAAGCACAGGTAGGACACTCTAGTCTCCAGATAGACTTAGCAGACACTTAGGTGGATGTGGTTCTGGGTGAGCAGGTAGGTTAAAAGCCATCAAAATCCCACTATTCCCATGATATTGTCTCATCTGAAAGAAAGTAGCAGGTCTACCAGTGAATTTCGGTTTATTTCTACCTGGATATGTTATAAGTTAGACATTAAACATATACCTTAATTTTTGTTCTAGTCAATAAAACTCATTCATCTCTAGAATTCTAAAATATAAGAATCCCACAGGTGTTACTTTTTATATTAAAAAATAGAATATTAGGGAGAAATGAAGAAGTCAGGAAAGTACTGGAGATCATGTAAAAGAAGAATTTAAAACAACATTCAGGAAACAACAAAAATCTTGAAATTAAATAGTTTCCTTACTACATAAGTAATTTAGTTTTGCCCAGACATCCTACATATTACATGTGACTATGTTAAATTCAAAAATTGCTCTTATTTTTCATTTTTATTTAATGACATATATCTACCTGCCAAATTAGGGGGAGGCTATATATGATATATTTTGTTCAGTGAAAACTTTAAATGCCTCACTGAATTGAATAATGTCCTTGTTTCACTAATGCTTGACGTCCTTAAAAAGAAGTCTTTAATGATCATATTCCTTGTAAATTTCTTTCAGAATAATATAAGGTATAATAATGTTTCTTTATAGAAACTTCAGATACTGTGGAGATTTTTAGAAACTCTAAAATTGTCTTGTCACCACATGCAGGTCAAACCATTTGGCCAACCAAGATACCATTCACAAGCATTTTCATTACTTCTCCCTTGATAAATTATCATAAATAGATGAAGCATTCTGTTGTAAATGATCTATTGTTAAAAAACAATAAGCATTCTGATAACTTGGGTATAAATGAACATTCAACAAGAGTTTGAGAAATTGTTGACACAATTTTTAAAGGTGAAATTTGGAAGTATTATAATTTCCATGACGTTTTTAAGATCATCGGTGCATTGTGTAATAAATAAGAGGTGCTTTACCAAATCATGAAAAACAACTTAAAAGACAGCAATGACTGATCATAAATAAAAATTATAAATACAACAGAAGTCTCTTTAACTTGACCTTCTCCATTATAGGTTTTGTAAAAATTATGTCACTATTTTGACTTCACATTTATTTTTATACTATCATTAAATAGTCATTGTTGAACAACTTAATAATATAAAACACAAGTAAATTTAAGAAAACATATGGGTTTAATAAATTTTTACAAGTTCTCCACTGAGGAGTATATACACCTAAAGTTTCATGTAAACTTCAAAATGTTAAAAATATATCCTTTCTAAATCTTTTTTTTTTTTAACTTAGGCTACTCTTCCTAGAAATTAAAAAAACAGAACCATTGCTATACTTGCCATTTTTTATACTACATGTTTGGAGGAATCTATATTGAAATCATAGGTCATTTTTAGTGAATATTTTAGAGTTAGAGCAAAAGAATGCTGTGAACAAAATTTCTTAAAATTATCTACCCTTCTCTGAGTCTTCAAATAGAACAGTTTTTTTTTTTTACCATAATCCCTCATTTTTTTGTTCTATCAATATTTATTGAATGTCTACTATGTGCCAGACACAGTTTAGATGCTCAAAAATGTACACTGAATAAAAGTCAAATCCCTTCCTTCCTAATGGGAAAGTCAGACAAGAAACAAACACATCATATGAGGTCACATGCTCTGTAGAAAAATACAGCAGGTAAGGAGATAGTGTGATGCACTGGTGGAGTGAGAAGTGCTCAGATGCACACTTAAAACCAGAACCAAAGGGCTGGCTGATAAGGGGCAGGAAGAAGAGAGAAGGCAAAAGTCACTCTGATGATTCTGAGGCTGAGCAGAATTAAATGTAGCTGCTGTTTCCCTGAAACTCTTCTTGTGTCCATTTCCTATACTGATACATTTGATGCTTGTGGCTAGGAATGTGAACTTTAGTTATAAACAGAATAAAGGCTTAGTTTTGAACCTTAACTGAATAAGGAGTTAAGGTTCAAAACTAACTGAATAGCAAGATATTGTGTAATCTGTTATGATCCAAGTTCACATCATCATCTCTAGGAATGGATAATAGGTGATTTTTTTTTTTTTAGCACTTACAGTATGAAAGTCTATATTTATTCAATAGTCTACAGATTTTTCTTGAACATCTACCTTGGGTTGAACAATGCCTTGGCATTTGAAATACAAGAAGAAGTCAGATCTAGAAGCATGAGCTTCTAGGAAGGTGAGCTATTTTTAAAAGTACTACTAAAAACAATAGCAAATATTAGTAGCAAATAATTAGATGAAATCCCTTTAAAATCAGATACATACAAGCTAGACAACCATTGTTATTTCTACTAGGATTGCAATTGGTGGGCATGTGTGTAGGTGTGTTAGTCTCCAGTTGTGTCTGACTCTTTGCAACGCCATGGACTGTATAGCCCATCAGGCTCCTCTGTCCATGGCATTCTTCAGGCGAAAATGCTGGTGTGGGTAACCATTCCCTTCTCCAGAGGATCATCCTGACTCAGGGATGGAACAGGGGTCTCACGCATTGCAGGCGAATTCATTACCTTCTGAGCCACTGGGGGCCTAAACAGGCTAGAAAAAGCAACCAGGCAGTATCCTAGCTCTATCATTTAAAATACTCAACAGTTACTGATTTTTTTTTTACTTCATTTTCATCATTTGTAAAATTTAAATAATTACCTACCTTGTCTAGAGTGTTGTGAGTTTTGAATATGTTACTAAGTGTATTTTAGATGAATCTTATAACATAATAAACTCTCAATAAATGTTACCCTTTAGTAGTATCTACCCTTTTATTCAGTAATGGATTGGAGTTCCTACTCATGCAATAAGAAAATAATAAAATTTTTAAAATAAGGTTTTGAAAAATAAAACTGCCATTATGATAAAATATTTCAAGAAAATCTTCAGAAAATTTTAATTTACAAGAAAAGCTTAATTACCATGGTAGCAAATATATACAGTGCCTAGGAATACATATCGAAGAAGGCAATGGCACCCCACTCCAGTACTCTTGCCTGGAAAATCCCATGGATGGAGAAGCCTGGTAGGCTGCAGTCCATGGGGTCCCTAAGAGTAGGACATGACTGAATGACTTCCCTTTCACTTTTCACCTCCATGCATTGAAGAAGGAAATGGCAACCCACTCCAGTGTTCTTGCCTGGAGAATCCCAGGGACGGGGGAGCCTGGTGGGCTGCCGTCTGTGAGGTTGCACAGAGTCGGACATGACTGAAGTGACTTAGCAGCAGCAGCAGCAGCAGGAATACATATAACAAATTATTATAAGACATTTATAAATATTATAAAACTCAGTGGAATAGAAGAGAAACAATTCATGTAGAGATATACCATTTTAATGGGTGTGATGAGTGAATTTGTTTTAAAAATCCTTTTAAAAACAACTTATTTTAATTGAAATTAAAATAAAAATAGAGAATATATATGCTTATGTATGCTGCTGCTGCTGCTGTTAAGCTGCTTCAGTCGTGTCCAACTCTGCGACCCCATGGACTGCAGCCTACCAGGCTCCTCCATCCATGGGATTTTACAGGCAAGAGTACTGGAGTGGATTGCCATTGCCTTCTCCGATGCTTATGTAACTTAAAAAGCTGGTTTTGACAGGCACAGAGAAGGTACATGAGAGGTTTCTTTCTCCAGGGAATCTTCCTGACCCAGGGATTGAACCCAGGTCTCCCGCATTGTAGACAGACGCTTTACTGTCTGAGCCACCAGGGAAGTCCATATGAGAGGTTAGGCAATTTTAAATATTATATATCTTTATACATGACTTGAAAGTGTTAGTCACTCAGTCATGTCCAAGTCTTTGCAACAACCTGTCTCTTATACACATCTAGATGTGTATAAGAGACAGGGATTGAACCCAGGTCTCCCGCATTGTAGACAGACGCTTTACTGTCTGAGCCACCAGGGAAGTCCATATGAGAGGTTAGGCAATTTTAAATATTATATATCTTTATACATGACTTGAAAGTGTTAGTCACTCAGTCATGTCCAAGTCTTTGCAACCCCACGGACTGTAGCCTGCCGGGCTCGTCTGTCCATGGAATTCTTCAAGCAAGAATACTGGAGTGGGTTGTCATTACCTTCTCCTGGGTATCTTCCTGACCCAGTGATTGAATCCCAGGTCTCCTGCATTGCAGGCAATCTCTTTATCAACTGAGCCACCAGGGAAGATACTGATACATGACTTAGACACCAAAACATATAATAGTTGTATAGAGGGTGCTTTTTTTTCCTTAAAAGAGGGTGCTTTTCATGTGAGATTAATCAAGTAGACCAATGGAAGAAAACAGTGAGAACAGAAGTACTTATTTGTGAATATAAGTCATTAATACATACAAATCACTCAGGAAGAGGTAAGAATGGGCTATTAAATCATGTTGAAAAAATTAGCTATCTCCCTGGAAGTACAATAAAGTTAGTGCTCTGTCTCATAAAGAAAGACAAATTCTATGTGTTAATAACCTAAATGTAAAAAGCATTTTTGAAACATTTCTTCAAAAAAGGTAAAACGCTTTAATCACAAAAAAATATCTTGAGATAAATTTGAGTTTTATCTCAAATTAAAACTATAGCAAAAGCATACTAGTAACAATATTAAGCTACAAAAAAAAAAAAGCAACAGCAAAAGATAAAAGGAGTCATGGACTGGCAGAAGATATTTGTAATACATTTATGAAGGACAATGAACTCAAAATTCATTCCACAAATCAGTAAGAAAAACAGCCACAAGACCATTTCAGACATTGCAAATATATAAATAGGCGATTCACAGAAGAGGAAACAGAAATGACCAAAAATAAAAGCAACAATCTTGCCATTATGCATGAAGGGTGAATTTAAATAATGATACAGCATTTTACATTAGTCAGATTGACACAGTTTGGTAGTGTTGAAACCAAATGCTGTTGGGGGTAAAGGGAAATGAAAATGCAAATCCGGTTCATTGAGTGGCTCACCACTGAGAAGGGCATATTTCAGCCATTCTCCCAGGCAGAGAGAAAACTCATCTAAGCGATTTTGTAACTCTTAATTGAGTATCAACCTCTGATTTAAAAAATGCACAAAACTAAGCTATAATTTGTCCATTGAAAGCATTTTCTGTCATATACATTTTAAAGTAAGGGTTTGCCTTCCTGGAATCACAATACTTCATGAATCAGAAACAATAAGCAGAACAATTCTAAGTGAACAGGAATTAGGAAAGCAAAGCAGTTCTAAGTGAACAGGAATTAGGAAATGGAACCGTTATTCTGATTCAGACCAAGTATCCAACATAACCTCCTCACGTTTGATATCCTGTGGCCCTTGTGTTGCAATACACAGTTCCTTATTTCAAGATTAAAATTTCAGATGTGACAATCATAAAGCATCATCAAACAGATGAGGAGAATATTAAAGTCCCCTAGCAGCTGTATGGCGGGGAAGGCAATGGCACCCCACCCCAGTACTCTTGCCTGGAAAATCCAATGGATGGAGTAGCCTGGTGGGCTGCCGTCTATGGGATCACACAGAGTCGGACACGACTGAAGTGACTTAGCAGCAGCAGCAGCAGCTGTATGATCAGATTATATACTATTATACTAGATAGGAGGTGGGGGCTTTCCCTGATGGCTCAGTGGCTGAAAAATCCACCTGCCATGCAGGAATCACAGGAAACACTGATTCAATCCCTGGGTTGGCAAGATCCACTGGAGGAGGAAATGGCAACCCACTCCAATATTCTTGCCTAAGAAATCCATGGACAGAGGAGCCTGGCAGGCTATAGTCCACAGAGTTGCAAAGAATCAGACATGACTGAGTGACTAGGCATACTAGGTTAGAGACATTTTCAAGAACCTGAACTAGAATTTATGTATGTATAAAATACATATTAGGCCTTAATCCACAAGAAAAAGATCAAGTAGATAAAACATTTCCACAATTGTAATTAGTTGTGTGTACTCTTTAAAGGTCTCCCAAAAGCATGTGGCGACGATCATTCAAAGATCATGCTCATCTTACTTCAGGGTCCTCAACATTCAGTTAAAAGTGCCAGCTGATGACTTTGGGGATAACTGAACTCACAGTTGCTCAAGTTGCTTATAATTTACTCTTACATCCATTAAATTTGTATGAATTCTATTTTGTCTTTATATATGAAACTAATAGACATGGCTGAAATACGTTAGTATTTTTACATTTGAATTATATATTAAAGCTTAAGGAAAATACACCTAGTATAGGAAAAAAGAAATTTTGCCTTTCTGAAGAAGAGCATGAATGTCACAAGAGCAAGTAATACAAGATTTGAACAGAAAAAAGTAGAGATTGAATTCTGACTCCACTATCTAACAATAATACCCTACTTAACGTTAGTTTTGCTTGCTTTTTCTTTGTTATCTCATTTTAGACATGGGATTATAATTCCCTCTCTCTCAATAATGTTTGGGTCCTATGTGTGCTCTGTTGGTATATAAAAATTGTGTAGTCCTTCCCCACACTGAATCTGACCTGGTCTGTGGCTTGAATTAACCAGTTGAAGGTAAGACTGAAGAATCTAGATATTAAAGATTTCACAGCTTCTACTTTCAACCTTTTGGAGTACCTGAGCCACTACAAAGAAATCTGGTTACCCTCTGAAAAGATCAAGTGGAAAGGGTAGATGAAGAAGGAGAGTTTCTGAGTGTGTACAAATGGCAAAGAAGCCTGGCCATCCCAGTATTACATTAGAGGACCCAGCAAACATCTGCCTGGAACCACATAAACAATTAAGTGAGATGACCAGAACTCCCTAGCTAAACTGAGTCAATCCACAGACCCTTGAGACACATTGAATGATTGCTATTTTAAGCTATCAAATCAATTTAAAAAAGGAAAAACATAAACCAAAACAAAAATATATGAAAATCATTGTATCAAAATATTTTGTAGAGCCTTCACTCATCCATTAAAATAGAATTTGTTGAGCTCCTATTATGAGCCAGACCCTATAATAAGGATAGAGTGGTGAACTCAGTAAAAATTTCTATATAAAATTAAAGTCTAGTAGAATTATATACATGAAGACAAAATGATTACAATGAAGTGCTGTGATGGAAAGTTACAAATGTTGTGAGGAAGAGTTATATGAACAAGACCATCATGCAGGATCCTGAAAAGGTTAAATTGGAACTGACACCAGGAAAAATAGGGGCTAAGTAGGCAAAGTCACAGTGGAAGACGCATGGTGTGGTGGAAGGGAAAGCTTGTACAAACATTCTTTAGCTACTGGGACCTGGAGCACTGTGAGTAAAGGTGAGAAGAGAGCGAGTTTCATTAAGGCCAGACTAGGATGAGCCTTGCAGACCATGGTAAAGGAGACTGATTTAGCTACAAAGAGCATGCCCTCAATTTCTTTTTAATTACATAGAGAATGATCTAACTCTTACCTTAAGAGGGTTATTTTTTTATGATTCAAGTTTGTCTTTTTGAGGGAGGACAGTTATAAATATAGAAATGGATTTACAAGTCACACTTGAATTTCACTGTAAATTTTCAGAAGCTGCATATCAGAATTCAGTGTGTGTATGTGTGTGTGTGTGTGTGTATTCAAAGGTCTTTTTTCACTTCTGATGCAAAGGATCCATAGACGTTGGTATTAGGGAAACACAGGTCTAGAGGAGCAAGAGCTAAGTATATGTACTGTTTACTTTATCTGCGTTATCTCACTTAATCCTCACAGTTCTGGGGCTTTCTCCATTTTGTAACTAAAAAAGCAGAAATAAATGAAGTTCAACAGCATAAACACTGAAAAGAAATAAACGAATGATACGTTAGTGTGATCGATCTTAGAAAAACTGGTAGAGCTTGAGGAATGGTGAAGTGGTGAAAAGATGGAAGTGCTTTAAGGGCTTTTTATAAATTCCCCGTGGCATCTTTTCTGGGTCAATAAGGCCACACTAAGAGGGACTGAATTTTCTTCTCTGTCCACCTTTATCATGAGCCAACCCATTTTATCTGATGCGTCTTTGGGGCTGAATGAATTAAGAAAGGAAGTTTGGAATATACCACAATACTTTTATCTGGAAAATATCTGTCAGTGTCAGATTTTTCTTGTTTCAACAACTCAATTCATTGTGGTGAATGAGAGGATAAGTACACTGCACACTTGAAGGATTTTAAAATAATTATTAAGTGATAATTATTAATAGAACCTGAATTTATTAAATTTCTTTAATGCTCTTTAACTTCAAGGGATTATGTAGGCACAGAAAACTCCAAGGTAGCTTTCTTTAAAATAATATTCTTCCTTCCTCTACAGAAAGTTACAAAAATTTGTACTTGAATGACTGTCACTGAACTAAAGTCTAAGGCATAAATGATTATGAGATAAGATAAGGCAGACTTTTTTCAGTAGTTTACTGTCTAATGAACAATTTCTAATCACTTCCTCCCATACTCCCAGCATGGAATAAATATCTGACAAGAAACAAGTATTTTTCAGAGTAGATTTCTAGGAGACTGAATTATACAGGAACATTTCCATCTCACATTTTATGATGTGCGTTTTGTTTTTCTAAAGAATTACTCTCATGGTGAAATGATATTTTAGTGTCTCCATACATAAAATAAATTCAGTTATGAAAGTAAAGGATAAATAATCCATATTTTAAAGGATCAAAGTGACAGTTTTTTTGAGGTCTGCAGTTGGTTTTATCTATCTTCAATTACTATGATCATATGCCAAAAAAAAAAAAAAAATCCTGAAATGATGTATCTCTGTTAATTTGGAAGTAGTCTTGGTATATTTTTATAATTTGTGTCTTTCACAGTATCATGTAAAACTTAGTATTCCATATGCCAATTTGGTTCCTTGAATACTTGATCATTAAAGTTATATATTGGAGTATTTCCATATTTAAGAGCTATAAACCTGAGGAGACAGATGGCTAAATGCTGGGCAGATAAATAAAAATGATGAATAATTCAGGAAAGGTTACTAACAGTACATTTGTCCACCACTTTAGTTCAATTTGTTTCTGTCTAGACTACAGCTTGATTACTGAGGAAATATTCAATGAGGAAAATAATTTTTATACTTCATTTCCTTGATTAAACATTATGTGTTACTTGAAACCATGTAGCTTATATATGTTACATTTTATTGTAGATATAGTTACATATATTTTGTATTATCCCATCACGAGTAAGTAGAGCATACCTTAGTATCTGTTATTTGAAATTATAGCTTGTATTTTTAAAACTTCTTGAATTTTACTAAGCTTGTATCACTTTGATGTTTTAAGTATGAAGAATTTAATTTAAAAACTATCCCTATGAATCAATGCTAAATATATTGAGCAAAAATTACCAGAAAACAATTTAGAATTTGAGCTTAAGGCATATTCAATATGTTGAAAGCTTATTTCAAATCTCTTCCCTGCCTTTCTCATAGAACATAATAAATGAAAACTCAGGAAACAATCACATAGATTTAAAAAGAAAAAAAGGTTAAAACTTAAAAAAATAAATATTTGAAGATCTTTTGTTAAATTTGATAGCTTAAACACATGAGCTTTTAACCAGTACTTCCTGAAATCCCACAAATGTTTAATGAGTACATGAAAAAGTTATAAGCTTCTGGGTAAAGATGTGAATTACTAAAGAATAGATGTCAGAAAACTTTGCAAAAAGAAAGTGAATTGTATCCTAAATAAATTATCAAAATACAGAAAGCTGAAAACTTACAAATAGCAAAGGATAAGCCAAAGCAAGTTAAAAAAAAATTGGAGGCCCTCACTAATTATGAAGATAGGTAGGGGATATAGTTCGATGAAAAAGCCTCTAATTAGATACTCAGAGTATCACTAAATCAGGTTAATGTGTGTTTGTGTGTTAAGTTACTTCTGTTGTGTCTGACACTTTGCGACCCTATGGTCTGTAACCCTCCAGGCTCCTCTGTTCATGGGATTCTCCAGGCAGGAATGCTGGAATGGGTTGCTGTATTCTCTTCCAGGGGACCTTTCTGACTCAGGGTTCAAACCCAAGTCTTTTAAGTCTCCTGCACCCCACTCCAGTACTCCTGCCTGGAAAATCCCATGGACGGAGGACCCTGGTAGGCTGCAGTCCATGGGGTCACTGAGGGTCAGAGACAACTGAATGCCTTTACTTTCACTTCTCACTTTCATACATTGGAGAAGGAAATGGCAACCCACTCCAGTGTTCTTGCCTGGAGAATCCCAGGGACCGGGGAGCCTGGTGGGCTGCCGTCTATGGGGTCGCACAGAGTCGGACACGACTGAAGTGACTTAGCAGCAGCAGTGTTGGCAAGTAGATCCTTTACCCCTTGCACCACTGCACACATATACAATTGGACAGCTTGAACCAGACAGGCTCTGGTCTACTGACCCCAGGGACTACAGAAGGAAGACGTTTGCTCTTCTACTGAATTCTGGAAGCTGGGAGAGTAAGTGAGAATCCATCTAGGAATGCTAACCCCAGTAACTAAATTTATTAAATCACTTCCCTTTCCTCAGCCCCCACTATAAACACATATATATGTGTGCATAACACACACACACCCTCTGAGCTCCATCACACCAGCAGAATAGTGATGAGACCAAGAAATATGACCTGCAGAATGGCTTTGTTCTCACTTGATTATCCTACCTGAAAGCCCCAAAATAACAAGTCATACTCTCATGAAAATGTTTTGTAATCATTTTCTAGGGCTGCCAGAACAAATTAACACTAACTGGTTTGTTAAAAACAACAGTGATTTATTCTCTTTCAGTTTTAGAGGCTAGAAATTCAAAATATAAGTGTATGCATGCAAGGCTATGGTCCCTCTAAAAGCACTTGCCATGTCCTAACTTTTGGTGGTTGCTAGCAATCCTTAGTTTCTTTGGCTTACAGTTATCCCTCTGATCTCTGCCATCATCTTCACATGACCTTCTTTCCTCCGTATCTCTGTGTCTAAATCGCCCTTACTTATAAAGACGCAGTCATTGGATTTAGGGCCCACTCTAATCCAATAAGACTTCATCTTGACTTAATTAATTACATCTGCAAAGGATATTTTCAAATAAAGTCAAGTGGATATTAATTTTGGAAGACATTATTCAACCCTAATGCAGGTTCCTTGCATTTTGAATGTGGATAGACATAAAAAATTACTAAGCATTTGAGAAAAGCATAGGAGAAACAGAACTGGATGACTGAAGAAAAAAAAAGGAACTTGAGAAATGTGTAAATGTAAGAAGATAATGAAACCAAAATCAATATTTTTAAAGATCCAATAGAAGATATAATTATGAAATAATAAAATGATTTTTTAATAAATAAAAATATAGAACAAAATATCTTAAAATTATAAATATGATAGTAAAATATATATATTTAAAACCTATTAACATTTGAAAAATGAAGTTGAGGGAATATTCCAGAAAATAAAATTTTATAAAATAAGAAAAAAAGGAAATACTAGTAAAAAGATGAGAAATTTAGCGGCTAAATCCAGGCATTTTAGTATCTATTAGAACTTTCAAAAAGGGAGAGGAAGGTAAATAAATGGTAGAAAAAAAAGTTTTGTTTTTCCAGAAAAAATGAAAAAGCCCAATAGTACCCAACATTATTGAGATAAAAAGAGATATATCAAGATATATCATTGTAAAATCTCAGAAAACGAAAAAAGGATTTCTTTTAAAGCTTTTAAGAAAGAATTCAGGGAATAGAATAAGTAGTATGGATTGAGCATCAGAATAGTAGTAAACTGATTCAGAGATATACTGGAATCCGAAAGATACTAAATAAATGCTTTCAAAATTTTGAGTCAAAGTAATTTCAAATCTATAATTCTTGACCACTAAGCCAGTGTTTGGGCTGGAATGATAGATGATATAGAAATAGATAAGTATCTATTCTAACTTACATGGTACCAAGGATATTTTTCTCTATGCATGCTTTCTCATACTTCTAACACAATCTTCTACCAATTTATAGCTCATATTTGATTCATTATGAAAAAACACTGACTCATTATTGCTTAAACATAGTGAACAAAATAAAATTTTCAGGTAGACTTTTTAGCATAGTTGGATACATTTTCTAGGTTTTAATGGAACCTTGTCTCTAAGTGACTTTGTTTATAAACTCTGCTTTCCTTCATTTGGCTTCATTCTCAGTGTCTCTCTCCCTCACTGAAAAGGACCCTCCCTCAGTGTGCTCCAGGGAAAACCATTCTTGGAGGTTCCTTTGGAGGTCACACGTCTCCCTGCATTTCAGTTCACTCACACACACACAAAATCACCTGTATTAAGATATTAGTTTCTCTCTTTGTCTAACCTGTATCTTCTTTTCTTCTTTCAATAGAGGAGTAAGATTATGTGATTGACAGATAAGAGGCAGATCCATAAGAGGAAGGAGAAGGAAATTTCTTGTTTTTATCTTAGGAGAAATAAAAACAATCCAAACAAACAAACAAAAGATGCCTGGAAGAATAACTTTTGCTTCTATTAAATTTTATATCTAAAATGTATTTTACTCTGTTACTAATACAGATTATATGCATGGCAGGTATTTGTGACAAATGCGATTAGTATTCACAGAGATTCCCTACTTTTTGAGAGTTTGCTCAGACCACTTCACTTTTAGGAAAGACTTACATGAGCACCACTTTTGCTAGCCAAAAGATAAGGGAAGAGAAATTTTACTTTTATGAAAAAAGGCAAAACTCAAACATAGCATTCAAGGTTTGTTTTGCAGTGAGCTATTAAAGAAGCAATGCCTGTGGCTGATTCATGATGGTATATGGTGGACAGCAATACAATATTATAAAGTAATTATCTTCCAACTAGACATGTGATGGTAGTCGCTCAGTCGTGTCCGACTCTTTGCGACCCATGGACTGTTACCCACCTGGCTCCTCTGTCCATGGAATTCTCCAAGCAAGAACACTGGAATGGGTTGCCATTTCCTTCTCCACACCAATTAAAAATAAATAAATTTAAATTGAAAAACAGAGACAGTATAAATCTGGAGCATCGCAGCAACTAACTGTCATACTTTGAACTGTGTCTATGAGTATCCGTGTTTTATCTGGATTTATTTTATGCATCCTTTAGCAGGATATTTCTAAGGTGATTGATAAGGTGTCATCTAAGGTGATTGCTTCTTTGCTTTAAGTCTTTTTGGCTTACAAGAAGTTTCATAAGAGTGCTCTACTTTCAGATAGCGAGGGAAACCTGTATTGAGATTTATGCCTATCAAAAAAATTGTACTATTTTCATCTTCTGCATGAGAAATACAGTCTAATAGATATGTTGATTTAAAAATCAGAGCAAAATATACTTGAAGCACATGAACTCAGTAACTTAAATACTTTCCCTCAGCTATAGTATAAAGATATATTCATTATTTCAGGATATGTTGCGGATAAAAAAAATATTCAGAATTTAATTTCTAAGATCATTTTTGAAAATAGGGTCAACTTATCATTAAATCCTTGTTTTCACAATAATCTTATTTTTCCCAGGAAAATATTAAGCAAGCAAATTCAAAGTCATGCATCTGCAACTGGCTCTGTGTGATTTATTTTTGAAAAGAATAAAAGCAACTATATTTATTTTTCTTTTTCATATCTTCTAGCAATCCTAAACTCAAAAGCACAATTCAAATTTCTGACAACCTCTTTTTTCCAATATGACTTCTATGTTTTATATTTCAAGGTATTTACTTGTTCTGCTAGAGTAAATTTATGATTATACAATCATTAAGAAAATACTTTTTATATAACTCTGGCTCCTAATTCTTGGATAGTGTAACAGGCTACTTAACCCTAAGCTTCAGTGTTTTCATTTAAAAAGAGGGATAATAATGTCTGTCTTATCAAAACAGTATAAGAATTAAATGAGACAATGTAATTACAGCATTTAGCATCATAACAGACATGTCCATTCATTCATTTATTCATACTAATTCTCTTAAACATATAGGGCTTCCCTGATGGCTCAGATGGTAAAGAATCTACCTGCAATATAAGAGACCCTGGTTTGATTTCTGGGTTGGGAAGATCCCCTGCAGAAGGGATAGGCTACCCACTCCAGTATTCTTGGGCTTGCCAAGTGGCTCAGATGGTAAAGAATCCACCTGCAATGCTGGAGACCTTGGTTCAATCCCTGGGTTGCAAAGATCCTCTGGAAGAGGGCTTGGCAACCCTCTCCAGTAGCCTTGCCTGGAGAATCCCCATAGACAGAGGTGTATGGCAGGCAATGGATTGCAGAGTCAGACAAGACTGAGCAACTAAGCACAGCCTAGTGTATCAATTATTATATTATTATTTTAGATATAATTTTGAGTAAGTGGAAAATATGACCTCATGAAATTTAGGTCATTAAATGCTTAAGAAGTGGGGACTGTAGCCCACCAGGCTCCTCTGTCCATGGGATTCTCCAGGCAAGAATACTGGAGTGGGTTGGCATTTCCTTCTCCAGGGAATCTTCCAGGCCCAGGGATTGAACCCAGGTCTCTCGCATTGGAGGCAGACACTTTAACCTCTGAGCCACAAGGGAAGCCCTAAGAAGTGGGGACTACAGTTACTAAAACCGAAACTACCTATGAAGATAAATGCTACTTTAAAAGGATCAGCATAGAGCCTGAAGTCAGGTAAGTTGATTCCTCCAGTTCCATTCTTCTTTCTCAAGATTGCTTTGGCTATTCGAGGTTTTTTGTATTTCCATACAAATCTTGAAATTATTTGTTCTAGTTCTGTGAAAAATACCGCAGGTAGCTTGATAGGGATTGCATTGAATCTGTAGATTGCTTTGGGTAATATATTCATTTTCACTATATTGATTCTTCCAATCCATGAACATGGTATATTTCTCCATCTATTAGTGTCCTCTTTGATTTCTTTCATCAGTGTTTTATAGTTTTCTATATATAGGTCTTTAGTTTCTTTAGGTAGATATATTCCTAAGTATTTTATTCTTTTCGTTGCAATGGTGAATGGAATTGTTTCCTTAATTTCGTTTTCTACTTTCTCATTATTAGTGTATAGGAATGCAAGGGATTTCTGTGTGTTGATTTTATAT